>QGMK01000265.1:0-31292 GCA_007825345.1 Lachnellula suecica
CAAAGTTAGTCCCCACAACGAGCAAGCCCAGAACGGAACATACTTGACACCAACACAAGCCCTCGGCCCTTTACCAAACGGCACAAAATACCGCTCCAGATCCAGCTTCTCAATCTAGCACCTGCCTTACACCACCACTATACGCCTCAAATCTCGCACAAAACTCCTCAACCTTTTTCTCTGATCACAGGCTGGAAGCAAGCAATCTCATTATCAGAAAAACTCGGGTTCAGCGCCCGCCGCAGCAACGTGGTAGAAAGGCAGTAACACGCAGACCCTAGCAGCCTGCGTCGCGGGCATGCTTATCCAGTCGGCCTGTGGGCGCGAAGAGCGTGTCGTATCGTGGGTATGGAGTTCTGTTGGGGAGACGCGATTATTGGGGCCTGTATGCATGAGAAGCAAAACTTGAAGTGTAACGTTGGGAGGATTAGAGATTGCCGTATTTGTTATGTAAATCTTGGATGCGGAATGTGAATTGGCCTCTTAGCAGGACGTCGTAGTAGAACTTGTACCATGTACTCAGTGCGGTGAGCTTGGGGCCGGGGAAGGCGGCGATACGGACTCGATGAGAAGAAGGTGAGCTTTAATGCTGTGACGAGTGAGAATGTCGTATCCATGATTGTAAATGGTTGACGGGGAACATTGTGTTCTGACTGTTGATTGATAAGTACATACAGCCCTGGCTGAATCGGGTATGCTTGTTCTGTAGGATTTGGTTTGAATAAGTATACATGACATCTAGCTATGCTGCCAAATCAGTTCCGTGTTTCCGATTTTTATGAGGAGCCGCCAAAAGTTGCATAAGTAATGAGGCATTCTCCCCTCCAATTTGTGGCACCTAATCAGCAGCCTCTCCGTTCTTCTTCGCCTCCTCCTCCGCAATTCGTTTCTTCTTCTCATCCTTCTCTTTCATCATCCGTCTAGCTTTTTCCAGTTGTCTCGCCATACCAATGGTTGCCGCTTTTGGCCAATTGGCTTCTACGAACAATTTGACAGCCTCCACATCGTAGAACCCCTTTTCATTCGGCTTGACGGCTGCCGGTAGATCTCCAACAAACTCCTCTCCATCCAGAACAACTCCCTTGATGACCCTGATGGCTGCAGCTCTGTCTAGCGAGTTAGTGTATTGGAATGGCAGGCTTCTGGTGATATTTGAGGAGAAGTGCGTGGGACGCTGGCACGGTACTCGAAGAAGATATGAGCTTACCTGAATTGGTGATCGATATTTTCGGTTGGAATTGAGCCTTTTATGGCTTCCCTCCATACCTCGTCCTTATGCCGGAGCAATGTCCAATTTGCTAGTTTCTCCTCGTACTCCTTCTGAACGCCGAACTTCTGGAATGCTTCCTCTCGAACGTCCTCTCGTGTTGTCTTCTGCACTGTAAATCTGCCCTCTTCCCGACACCTGGGAATAAACTCGTTGATCCAGTCCCAGAAAATGGGACGCTTCGACATTCGTTGCCGGTCGTTGTGCTTCAGCTTCTTCCTGCCGGCAGCGCCCCCTTCTTGACCTCCATCGGCTGGAAGATCTCCAACGACATCGAATTCGGCCTCTTCATCATCTATTTGCCGGACCCAGAATAATCTACATCCAGCTGCGTACTCGAACATTTTGTCTTGGTCTTCAAAGCGTTTCCACCACTGGCTTTCATCGAGACCGATGAATTCGAGTACTTCCGAAGGCGATTCGGTTAGAAAGACAAGACTTTTCTTCCGATCCTATGGTGAAGTTAGTCGACCTCTTGGAATACATGAAAGCAGTAGTACCAGTAGTTCAATCTCCGGGATTCTCAGATACAGTCCACGATCGTTGACTGTAAGCCCAAAACGTCGAATCGTTGAGCCCAAAATGTTCCACATATCTCCATGAGCGCTGTGCTACGCGTTCAGATAATCGAGTTAGCGTTAATTAAAGTCCAGACAAGTCAAATGGAGAGCTATGAAGAGTTTGCCACTTACAAAAAGCTCCCATTGGAAGCGTTCTGGTGAGGTCAGATAGTGGATGTCGATCTGGACGTATTTATCCTCTCCACCTTCGGCCTGTGAAGTATAAAATTAATACGGAAGAGCTTGGCTTAGCGGAATGAAATCGCAGGTCATCTTTGAAGTACTTACTGGCCACGGAACCGCCAGATTTACAATTGAGGTTCCGGGCTGTTGGATTGATGCCACGGCCCCCAACACATACATGAGGTTCTCGGCCACTATGTTCCATTCGATATTGGCAGGATCGAACTCTTTTGTCATAGCGCCATGGACGAGAAAATCGACGTCCCCAAAGCTGGGTTTGCCGGGGGATTCGATGGGGCTCTCAACTTGAGAGTAGTATTGGCGGAGGACAAGATGCGTTTGGCTGAGAACTAGCTGAAATACTTCCGGTGGCATCCGAGGTGTTGGCAATGGTGGAGAATGCGTTGCAAAGGCTTGACCACCCATGATGGGCGTGCTGAAGCGGCAGAGTGTATTCTGCACGAGGAGGCAGCAGAATGATCTCTGGCAACAGATTGCGGACCTTGACGCAGAACTTGCGAAAAATATGATTTTATCGAAAGAAGTAGCAGTTAATTGTAGGTATCAAGATCGTGGACTACGGGATCTTGAAGTCGCAGAAAAAAGCATGTTGCCCTTGCTTGCTAACGGGAGAGGCAGGAAGGAGCGAGCAAGCAGACGGCAAACGGGCAATCAAGAAAACGAAGGGAAGTCACCATCCTCGGCCATATCGACTATACCGGGCTCCTGCAGAATCTCACAGGTGACTGCTTTCTGTAAAATACACAAAATAACGTGAATAGTAGATGTTTTTCCTAGTTGTTCCTGGTGTTAGAGTGACTACTTTGACGTCATTTCAGCCCTATGAGGGCAGGCGTCAGGGGTGATGAGCAGGTCTACAGGTCTACTTGGAACAAGGCAACACCTCCCAGCACTTGAAGTAACAACAACAACAACAACACTTCAAGATCCCACCTACAAACTCCCATTCCCAGTCCACAACCGCAACCTATGCGCAAGGCGCAACCAACGGAACAATATCTTAGCAACATCAATAGCATCATCTCCTCCACAGTTTATTTGCCGCCAAGACGCTTGTCCGTGGCTGAGGCCTACTGTTCGTAAGAAGGCCAGCCACCAGCTGTCAGCCAGTCAGCACAGCCCCTCTCGTCGTCGAGTATCCAGGTTTATTCGCCTTCTCCGAAAAAGTACTTGTACCACGAGTGACATAAACCGCCCTTGCTCTTGCTACCTCCTTCTTGCTCTTCCCATTAACACATACCACCTCACAGCATAACACCAGATTCCTCATCACCTACAATTCCGACTTATTAACACCATGTCATACCAACAACCATACGGCGGAGGTTATGGAGCTCCGCCTCCAGGCCGTAAGTCGAGAATCTGCCCTGGCGCAACATATTCCAGCTGAGCTGACTTCGGCGCATAGAATACCCTCCTCAAAATCCTTATCCAGGTCAAGGCTACCAGCAGCCTCCTCAACAAGGCTACGGAGCCCCTCCTCAGCAATATCCCCCGCAGCAATACGGCTCGCCAGCCCCGCCGCACGGTCGTAAGTACACGGGCGTGGGAAAGGAAACAAGAGCTTGGACTGACATTCGAAACAGAATACCCTCCTCCACAACAGCCCTATCCTCCCCAACAAGGCTACGGAGCCCCCTCGCCGCAACCGGGTTATGGCGCACCTCCTCCACAACCATACGGCCAACCTCCGCAACAACAATATGGTCAACCCCCTCCACAAAACTATGGTGCCCCTCCTCCTCAACAATACCCCCCACCGCAGCAGCAATACGGCGCTCCCCCTGTCCAACCATACGTTCAGCCCACACCTCCATCCATCGGCTACGGGCCCGCCCAGCAGATACAATGGGATGGAACTCAAGATGCCGAAGCTTTGCGCAAAGCAATGAAGGGGTTCGGTACTGATGAGAAGACCCTCATCCGCGCGCTCGCCACCAAAGACCCCTTACAAGTCGTTGTTATCCGCCAGACCTACAACCAACGCTTCGGCCGAGATCTCATTAAGGATGTGAAGAGCGAAGTCAGCGGTTGGTTTGAGGAAGGACTATGTGCAATCATTCGCGGACCCCTGCAACAAGATGTCCATCTCCTCTTCGGAGCTATGGATGGACTCGGCACAAAAGAGAAGGTCTTGAACGACATACTCCTGGGTCGATCGAATGCGGATATGCGGGCAATCAAGGAGGCATACCACAGAACCACACACCGAAGTCTCGAGGCCGATGTCAAGGGCGATCTCAGCATGAAGACAGAGAGACATTTCTTGATGGTCTTGGCCGCAAACAGAAATGAAGAAAGCTCGCCCGTTATACCTCAGCAAGTTGATTCGGATGTCATGGAGCTATACAAGGCGACCGAGGGCAAGATGGGCACAGACGAGCTGCTTGTCTGCAACATCCTGACCCAAAGAAGCGACTCTCAAATCCGAGCAATTGCGCATACGTACAAGCAGAAGTTCACCCGGGATCTAGAGACCGTCATTAAAAATGTAAGCTTCCCCAACTTCCTTGTCGTCAACCCATCTAACAAGTAAGAAGGAATTTTCTGGACACATGGAACTGGCCCTTCTCCACCAACTGCGCACAGCAACCGACAAGGCAATGCGTGACGCCATTCTCCTTGAAGACGCCATGGCTGGCGCGGGCACCAAAGACCACCTCCTGACCAACCGAGTCGTCCGCATCCACTGGGACCGAAACCACATGGAGCAGGTCAAGGGCGCATTCAAGCACCGCTTTAGGGCGAGTCTCACGCACCGTATCAAGGGCGAGACGAGTGGAGATTACGAGAAGTTGCTTGTCGCCTGTTGTGGCGAGTAATCTATTTCGACAGTATGGGGTGTTTTTTGAGTCTGCTTTTAGGTTACCAGGAAAGTGCGTTGCCTGGCCACGGTTAGGGGTTGTATAAGTATGATTAATGAATTTTGATACCAGCCGGACTTTCCTTGTTTACTTGCACCATACCCGACACACTCGCACACATAATCTTCCCTCCTTATTTCTTAGGTATAAATATTTCTCTTTCGTGTAGTTTTCTCAAGTCAAACCTTCTCAATGGGTGAAAACATCTGCCGGTACTTTCCCGCCGCAAGTCGCGTGCGCAAGTTTGCGAGACTCAGCATTATAGGGAGTCAACCTAGATTTCCTAATTCACTTCTCTTCAGCTCAACGAATGTTCAGTAGTGCTGACAGCAAGCCCACAAATGACAGCAACTCATTTCTCCTATCTCCTACGTCAATACTTCCTTTCGTTCACTCGAGAAATTTATACATACCTCACGCGATTTCCGAGAAGGGTCGGGGCTTAGTGGCTGCAGACTGCACAACCACACCAACATCGAATTGGGTGGATGATTGATTGGTTTTCGCATGAGGTTCTGCCAGGTTCTGGATGGCTCTTTTATAGATCTTTCTGGTGTTGCTGATCTGAACTAAAGGACAGGATGTCAGAGGGTGGGGATGGGTATAGGTGGGGATGGGTATATAATCCCTCCAGAAATCTTCCTGAACTGTAGCGCAATGAAATCAACTAGTCATAAACACCTCATGGGTCGTGTCTGGATTTGAGAGACGTTCTTGGGTACTTGCTAGCCGGGAGCTTACCTGCACGTAGTGGACTTGTGAGCTTGCGTGCTTGTGCTTGCGTTTTTCACTCAAATTTGAGGCTGGCCGTTGTCAAGAGCTCATCTGCTGTCAGCATTTTCTGTTCATTCGGTCGTTAAGTCGCTTGCTGAGTGCAAGATTGAGCTATGAGGGTCTTGGTTCAAAGGAAAATATACCGTGCCGGACCTCCCAACATACCGTGGCGAACAAAAGCCGCGCAAAGCATGGAATTTCCGAGGTATCCTTCTGGGGTGATCATGGCTTTCGTTCTGCGGAAGGTTGATGGTATATATATCTGGGTAGCTCCCATCTGGGCCGGGGATGAGCAGCGAGTTGCTGTCAATTCGCTGTCGGTCGTTCGGTCGTTGCCTTGCTTGTTGTGAGGGAGATTGAATCATGTAGGGTTTTGTCTTTTGAGAATTGCTGTTGTTGAAGTAAGCGCGCTGTCGTTGAAGAAGGCCTGGCGCACCTCACCTATCACATGTGTTGATTTTTGCAATGTTGGCAATGCTTTACATTCGAGCTGTGTTTCAAAGTTATATACCTCATTTAGTTAACTTCTTTGCGGATGAGGTACTTGAGGTCTTCGAGTACCTTCCAGATCTGCTCCGTGGCAAGACACATACATGGCCCTTGTTTTGGTTTGTACTTTTCGGTGGCCGTTGCAGTGTGCAAATCTACAGCCCGTCTTCTATTTTCTCAACACTATTGGTGGGGAAATACATCTCCAATGACATCTTCTCGAATTCGGTGCCGGCGGAAGGATGAATATTTGAGAGGGGTAGTGGTAATGACGGCTGTGGATAATATAGATGAGGAGGCTTTGGAAGAAGCATACTTTGGGAAAGACACTTGACTATGGGGAAGACGCTTGGCTTTGGGGACTTTGGGAGACAAGCTTGATTATGAGGGAGACGCTTGACTTGGGGGAGACATTGGGCTTTGGGGGATAGCTTGACGGTGCGGCGCTGTTCATGGTATAAACAGCAGACTGCACGGCGGTCTTAGTGGATGCTGACACCCAAAATCAGAGGGATTGAGGGGCAGAAAATCCAGGAGTAAATGGTAGAAGATGGTGACTTTCAAGAGGTTGCCGTAACTCTGTGGATGAGGAGTTTGAAGGCTAGCATAGCTGGCACAAGTGGTGTTCGAGAACCCACAGCGATGGGCGGGCAATGCCGGAGGGTGAAGCAGGTGAAATGGGTGTCAACTGCCCCGTTGAGATTGCTGCTGTTGGACTCGGAAGTACAGCTCCAAAGGTGGCTTGCTTGAGCTACGATCCTATGGGAAGATGATTTGGGCATCAACTTCTTGTACACTGTTCACTATTGGAGTCTGTTGACATATAGAAGCCGATGGAGCTCGTTGAACTGGTATAATGGCACGGAGGCGTTGCCTTTGATGTAAGCGTGTAACGTAGAAGATGGACGTCTTGTTGCGAGGTAGACGGGAGTATCGTATCGGGAAGACCTTTGAATTTGCTTTGAGGAGGGCCAGCAGAACGTACTGAGATCTTTCGCTTGCTGGACTGTAGCCTGTTTCTGTGTATGCCACGCTGCTGATGGGGAATGAATCTGCCATGACTCCCTCTTCGTATGTGCCTTGCCGGAGGAAAGGATAGAAAACTCGAAGGTGGTAATGAGGGTTATGGATAAAGTGGACGAAACTTGAAGAGCAGATTTGGGAGGAACTTTAGGGATCCGCCGGTGCAGGAAGTGGCGATTGCTTGCTTATGATACGATCATATGGGGCGATGAATACCTCTGGACCACATGCCATCCCGTTTAACTTCTTGAGTCTTGTATATTGTCCAAAACTGAGCAAAGGAGGTTGATGCCCTCGAAAAAATTCATGCCGCTGGAACATTGTTTTATCTTGGTGTAAGCGTATAGGAGGTAGACGTCTTGTTGCAGTCGGCGGAAGAAGCATGTAGGGAAGCACTCTCCACCTGCTTTGAGCTTCGTGGGCATCGGTCTAAGACTGAGGTTTCGACTTCGAGAATGTCAATACTTTTAAAAAGCAGCCATCAAATCAAGTAGAAAGATTCATCTGCAATCAGTCAACTCTGGAGCACATGTCGCCTTTGATACTTAAGCTTCGAAACCGTAGCTTCGGGAAGCTGCTGAAAAAAGGATGGTAGGAGTGTTGACTTATATTTGGACTATGCACGGGAGATTCTATCAGCTCAAGAAACCCAACCTTTCTATCTAGTTACAAGACCCTGATAGATATATGGATCAGAGTTTCTGTGATCATTGGGGCGAGACAGCTCGAGGTCCTTTGTCAGGCAGCTTTTCAAGCAGCGACACGGCGACAAAAGCTTACAGAATCTTTGATGAGAAACTTGTAGCGTTTCCCTTTTGCAAAAGGACCGCCACACAAAGAGCGCTTACGGGATCTCTGGTGCTTGCTTTAAAAAAAGGGGGTAGCTTTCCCCTTCTGCAAAAGACACCACTTCTCTATAGTAGATCCGCGATCTCCATACTCATGAGTTGGACCTCGTGATCTCGAGCTAAGTATGATTGTCTTACTTAAGGTGGTACAATGTACGGGGCTGTGCAGCTAGCGCTCTGGCTATTAGATTGCTTTAGCTACTCTGATTGGATGATAGCCCAGCTATTCACATAAGAAGGGCCTATGGACGTCATTGCAGCCTCAGCAGGTCTGTACTAGCGCCTCAACCCAGCCCTCGCTACGCTAGCTCGGATGTCGAAATTTTGAGCCGGGACTAGTGCTAGTCTGGAAAATGAAGATATATTTCCCAGTCATCGCACTGGGCCAGGTAGATTTACACATACCTCCACCTCCACGACTACTTGCGATTTTGCCTGGCTGGCTTTGACGATACAGTAACTTCCTCTAAGGGGTAACATAGGGTCCGAAAGATCAAGTACCAGTAAGTGCAAATCTACTCCTTCTACTCCTCGTTCACCGGATGCATTCTTGACTCCCGGTATCTGGGCCCGGAACGAGCCTCTGTCCTCTTCGCCTTACTCCAGAGCGGCGAGTCTAAGCTTGCGGTTGAGGACAGTGCATCGCTGCCTGCTTGCCCTGCCAGTATAGCTATAGCTATCCTCCCGATACCTGCGCTGCTGTACATTCACCTCAGCTGACTGCTAACGACCTGCTTAGCAGCTATCTTTGAAGTTACCTACCTCCGAATCGAGTCGACTCTCACCCTTCAGCATCTCGGATACTCTACCGTTCAGCGGAAGCCTCCGCACATACGTCGAAGCTGTAAGTACTATTTCCGTATATCCGCGCTAGGCACTCTGCAAACATATGTCTTCATCTTCAAGTCGGCTGTGTTGTGTGTTTTCATGGGTTTAAATGTCTCGGAAGGAATGAGACATTATAAAGTACTACTTATCCTGCTCAGTTGTAGGAATAAGGGTTTCTGGCGAGCGGCACATAAGCTCGCTGTCCAGTTGTCCATTTGTCCATTTGCGGACAGCTTCTTTCGTCCTTTCGCACTGTCCCGTTGGTGCCTCTAGCATACTTTCGCTACCTTGGAGTTTCGCGGCTAATAATATTGCTTCCTCCAAAGTAGGTTCGGCCTTCAGGTTCCGCCACTGCAGCACCTCGAGCATCGCAATATCGACACCTCTTATGCCTGCACTAGGTAGTCAATAACTTGTCCAAACGGCCGTACCATCAAGTTGTGAAGCGAAACGGCAGAGACGTTCTCGTATACGAAAGCGCATCAAAGGTAAGATATTTTTTCTTTATATCCTTGGCGGCATCCCGCTCGGTCAATGCAGCCAATCAAAGGGGCGCCTTATAGCGAGGCTCCGGCCCGTTTCTTCTTATACCCATCTATCCTTACCGATGTTATTTGATTACTGTGCATTCCCAAAAGGCACAAAGATTAATGTTCCTGCTCTTGTGGGACATTATTCTTTCCTATCGACGGCTAGTAGCCGGGAAGCTGTCCCCTTTTTCACTACCGGACCGAACCATAATTAAGTCCAACTTGTTATAACTATGCTGCTATGGATTCATAAATCATGTTGTCTCTGACGTGTTCTTTCCGGTGGTGTGACGACTTGACCAACTTGGGCAAAACATGCTAGCGCATGGCAAACCCCCTTCCAAGACGGGACTAGCATATGTACATGTACCACAATTCCAAAAGCAACGCATGAGTCGTCCGTCCACAAGGCCGGTACCCGAGAATGAGACTGTTTAAGGGGGCAAATTACTGTTGCTTTTGGCTAGCCCTGGTCTTATATGGTACGCGAGCCATCCTTGACTAGTGTTGGTTGGTTTTGCTAGCTTTCTTAAAGCAGCTCCACTTACGTCCTATAGTGGACGTAGGCCGTGCTTTTATAGCTAGTCTATTATTAGCGCATATTTTGCGTTTTTCCAACCCTGTCACTAGTGTGTTTTGAGTTTTATAAGCTAGTGTCATTGTCATTAAAAATCTATAACCCCCCCCCCCCGGCGCCCCTTCTCTTCTTATTAAACTCTATCAAGCCCGCATTCTGCCTCGCACTTTCGTTGGTTCAAAACGCGAGTTTTAATAAGATTTCGCCTGCAACTGACCATGTAATAATGTCTCTCTTTTTCTGACACTCTCTGCATCTGCATGCATGTTCAAGTGAATTAATTTTAACGCTCGCATTTAATTAGGTAATTAATTTATTTTGGTTGCTGGTATGTGCACAGGGGAAAGGGCTCAGGGCTAATAGAAAGATTTTAATAGGGAAGCACGCTAGCATCAACTCGACAACTTGTCCTTCTTCTTTCCTTCATATCCTGCGCATTCCACACTCCGTCGGTCGTCAGCGCGGAGTTCCCTGCGATGCCTCATTCGCCAGAAGAGACGCGCGAGGTGAAATCCTCGCGTGTCGATGTCGATGAGGGAAAGCGCAAGATCGCGACCGAGAACGGCCCTGCAGCTGCAGGATCATCACATGACCGTTGGTCGCACGTGGTTTTCAACAACAGCACGCAGCCCTCTACTCACTCACACACCCATCCTCACCCTCATCCTTCCGTCCCGGAAGAGAATGGCAAATCCCAACCGGCGTCACCATGGAAGGCCGCCACTCCTACTAAAGGCTTCGTCAAGAGTCCAAACTCTACACCGAGACAAGACGGTGCCGTGCTCCAGCCGTTGGAAAACCATCGCTCTTCCCTCCACTCCAACCCCACCTTCGACTCCCCAGAGAGAAGTCGGGATACCAACTCCTTAACCTCGAATGGTCCTGACGCCATCAAGTTGAACGAAGAAGTCACTCACCTCAAAGAACAGCTGGCTGACGCCTCTCCAAAAGCCCTTCAGAAGGTCTTGCGCGACAACTGGAGAGGCTACTTGTTCGAGGGTGCCAGCTCACAACATCTCACATTTGTGATGCGGGCCCTCCTTAAGAATGTTGGCGACGAGATTATTAGTCGCGTGGGGGAGGATCTTGTCTTCAAAGGCGGCCTGCTCAAAGCCGCGAGCAATAGCAGCAAAGTCATTGACTCTGTCCTCAGCAACGCAGGTGCTGTGGAGTTGATCAAGTCCCTTTCACCGGAAACCATTGACAAACTTGTCTTGGACCGATTGAAGACAGTTCCTGCGAAGACTCTGATCAAATGGATGGCGGAAAGTGACAGACTCGGCTACCAACTAGACGATATCATCGAGGACGGAGAATCTGTAATGCCCAATATTCCCATTCCGCCAACGACTGACGTTGAAATGACAAACGGAGTCAGTTATGCTCCTCGCAATGAACAGCAATATGGACATCCAAACGGCTTTCTAAACCAGCACGACCCTCGCCACGATCAACCTAATAGGTATTCGCCGATGAACGGCCAGGTTTCCTTCTCCAACGATCCAATCATAGCAAATCGGGATCGAGAGCGCCATGCTGAAACCCTTCGCTTGCAAAGCTTGGAGAATAATCAGATGCACATGGGACCGGCTACTCCTGGAGCTGAAAAACATGAATGTCTAAGCTGCCATTTTCTGTTCTACGACGTTGCCGGATTTAATTATCATGTCAGCAAGAAAGTCTGCCAAAAGGAGCCCAGTGGATACAAATACTCATGCGTAAGATGTTACCAAGGCTTTAGCACAAAGCAAGGACAAGAGTACCATATTAAAAAAGAGGTGTGCGCGAGTAACGACACTCCACCTTTCCGAGAGTCCTCTTCCACCCAAATCCAGAGAGATCCGACATCATCTTCTGCTCGACCACCAATGACCCAACAAAGCTTTTCTGGTCCTGCACCCGCGACAACACAGGCACCTCGAACTGCACTCCCGGGAGTTCCCCCATCTACAAACACACCCGTATTTCAAGGCCAGCAATCCACTCAACGACCTCCAGTTGCGATCCCGCGACCCCCAATCCACACGCCGACAATCAGCAGACGAGAGACCGCACCTGACATTCGCCAGTCACCATCCGAACTACCCCCCGAGAGACTTGCTGCCTTGAACCAGGAGCTCGCAGACGAAGACGCAAGATATGCACGACTTACAGCTCAGGCTATGGCCCTTGAGCCCGCCGAACGCACGGGCAAATTGACTTCCCTTAAGAATGGCACGGCTTCCAAGAAATCTCAGATTCGAAAGAAGTATGGAGTTAGTCTTCGTCTACGAGATAAAGATAAGGCCGCTAGACTTTCAGTTGCTTCTTCAACGCCCCCTCCACGGATGACCTCCTACAACATGTCCCCACCTCTGCCTACTCGCACATCGAGCGCGACAGCAACCGCACCCGTGACAGGCTTTTCGCCAATCAACGCAACCCAACGAAGCAACCCGTCTCCTTCAAATGGAAATCCGTATAGTTCACCTGCCCCATCGTACCCTGCACCGCAGCGACCATCAATGGGCCCCCAAAATGGCCCCCTTCGTCACGCTCAGGCGGATCAACCTTCCGGCAGCGGCTTTGGTATACTTGTTTCTGGCAGAAACAGCCACCCCCACTATGCTGCGCAGAACCAGATGACTGCCTCTACCTTCGCCGACCAACGCAATGGCAAACGCCGTCGCTCAGAGGATGATGATGGAGGTCGCCAATCATCTAAATCTCCTTACTTTCCGAACAACACTCTTCCTCGAAACAGCGTTTCTTACCAACCAAGACCTAGGATGTCAATGATGGAAGTCAGTGCCGAGGATGCTGCCAGCAAATACCCTAGAAAGGTTCTGGCACCCGGACAAGCCCGAAATTCTGTGCCCAACAGCAAGAGCCCTGTCGAGAAGGCATTTCCAAGCACTGCTCCTCCCAGCGTATCCAGACCTATCAGCGGTGGTCAAGATACGCCCATGACTGAGGGAAGACAGACTGAACCTGTCTACATCTCATCCGAGGGCGAGGGTGAAGATGTCGCTCCAGCTCGTCAACGCCCAGCTTCCTCTCATGAGGTTTTGCCATCCATTGAGGGCACTGGTGCTGTCGCCAGCCGCCGAGCCAGCGTCGACACCGGCCACGAAGTTCCTGCAGCATCTGATGGACCCGTTGAAGGTCGCCAAGGCTCTGTCCAACACGGTGACACGACAGACGAGGAAGGATCTCCGACCGGCTCTGCTCCCAGAACAGAACCCGAGCCTGAGCCCGAGCGTGAGCCTGCAGAGAACCCGCAATGGAAGGTTGACCGCGCTGCTCAGCTTGCCCGCTCTCGCGAAGAAGCTATGAAGCAGGACACGCAATCCCCCAGACCTTAGAGAAGTGTGGTTGCTTGATTTTTGGACTTTTTGAATTGAAGCTGCATGCTTTTGTTTGGGAACTCTTTACTCTCACGTCCTAATTATTCTACTATCCTCGCCCTCAGATTACAACTGTGTTACTACATTGGCATACCGCTATCATTGAGAGGCGCTTGTACATTTGTTTTCCGTTGCGTTGCATTTCCGGACCGAAAACGGGATACCCGGAGTTTGTGTGTCTTCACTGCATGGACTTCATAGTTTGCGTTGGTCTTGAGCGTTTTGATTGCATCGGAGTTTCACGGCGTTTCGCATAGATATTCTAGTCTGGTTACACGACCTTGGGGGAGGGGGGAGATTCTTCCAAAATGGAATGTGACTTGATCACATGCGCTGCTTTTCTTCACGAACCACCACAAGCAAACATACCTAGGTAGCATAGAACATAAATAGACACCGAAATTCATAAAAAGTCAAAACAAAATCCACAATTTTGCTTTTGCTTTTCCCGGTGACTGAGCATTGAGCAAACGGCATAATTGGCCGGGTCCTCCGACGGGTAAAATTGGGCGGCATTATTGACGCTGCTTTTGGCCGGCGCCTTGTTTCGGCCGACGCCTTGGTATTGGCGGTGCACTGTGCAGACATAACGATTATTAATTGGTCATGCAGTGAGACGGTCTTATAACCCCCTTAATTTATGTGATATTAGATTTGATCCCTGCATCTGACCAATATAACAGCATTTTACGATGCAGAATGTTTTATGGCTATTATATAAAAATAAAAATATGAGGACTGCGGGAAAATAGTTGGTCTGTCACGGACCCTTGGATTACAAACGATTTGGAAATATATTCAAGTCTTCTTCGCGTGCTTCCGGCCCGGGGTACGAAGTAGCATATCGTAAGTCCGATTTCCACGCAAGTAAGGGATTGGAAGGGAATACGCTGCCAACAACCAACACCAACACCAACACCGACTCCAACTCCGACAGCGAGACCTCCTGCCTTTAAAGGCGAGTTTAGATCAGAATACGAAGCTAAGGTAAGGAAGCTTGCATATGCAGTAGCAGGAAAGAGCTCAGGATCGACTTGCTTCCTCACACCTTGCTCGACACGGGGGTACCGGAACCCCCCACTGCCCTTGAGCGATTATCATGGAACATATACCGAGCTTTATACGATGCAAGCATAATATAACAGAGAGTGGTAAGGTTAGAGGAAGGCCACATCTTCACACGGTGCGACTGGAGTCGAATTGACGGATTCTCGATCTCGGACGTCTACAACCCTTCCACCCTTTTCGATAATTCTCAGACACGGACGATGTTCAAACGCACCTCAAAGGCGCAGACTCCTTGGGAAAACAGCTGCAGAACATCTTGCAGCGCTATTTTTGTGCCTGGGTACAAGTGTTTCTGGGGTGGGGACGCCCGCGGGACAGCTTACTTGCACTTTCAGGTACGGTAGCGAAGATGGCCCTTGCGGGAGCAAACGATCGTATATTCCCCGATCCGGCCAATTGAAGAAGTCTTTTTGAAGATCACGTCCGCTGTCTGTATGCACCTGGAACCCAACAAAGAAATTGAAGAAATGTTGCTGTCGTGACGTAAATACTTGATGTCCGCTGCCAGCCACGGAAAGTTTCGTAGGGGGATGTTATATACCCACACCGCCAATTCCAACAGGTCTGATTTGTCTTGGTTCGAAGGTGTTCAAGTTCGTTCTTGCAGGGCTACTTGTAGTGTTGAAAGCAGTGTAGTCACCGGAAGTGCATGCACTTCCGGTTCCGTTCCTTCCTTTGTAGTGGGAAACCCCTGTTGTTTCAAATTGTTGATTTTGCAGCGTCTACCTTCTTGATCACCTCTAGTATAATGAAGGTCTGCAGAAGGTGATCCGGTATTCAAATAGTGGAGGTATACTAGATAGGATTTGGAAGTTAACGTACATGTGCCGAAGTTTCCAGGATCCCCCGGATCCGAGATCGTAATTCTTCCCGAAGCAGATTCTAAAACCACAACTATTACCGGTACCGTCAAGATTGTGCAGCCCCATATATTTCCGGCTACAGTGAGGGTGTGCAACCACCGCAAGTCCCAAAGAGTCATTTCCTTGATTCGCGGGTTTGCACGTATTATTAGATTGAAGTCACAGGGAGTGCATGCCCACCCAGCTCCCTTCTCCTTTGCCCCGGTTGAAGGAGATCCAAAAACTTGGAACCTTTGGTGTTGTGGCATGTGCCTTCTTGATCATCTTTGGTATGATAAAGGTCTGCAGAGAAAATCCGATGGTCACAACTGGCGGAGATACGCCAGTTAGGATTTGGAAGTTAGCCAACCTCTAAATACCGAAGCTTCCAAATCCCCTTCAAAGCACAACACGGGGAGGGAGAGAGGGGTAAACCCTCGCATCCGCTATGGATTTTATTTCACATGCCCTCTTTTAGTTAATAATTGATCTTATCTGTTAGTTCGCTGCATTGTTGTTATCTCTCACCGCTCGTCCCAGCGAGTTTATATACTGGACTTGTAGCTAGAACATTCAAGCCTACAAATCAATCAACCATACCGCAGGCTTTGAACGGATACACTTGGAGTTTGGGATATGCTTTACTATATAATATCTTAAATAGAATACTGGAACCAAGTGTCAATGTCGAACAAGGCAATTAAATGTCACGTGATGTCCCAAAAATGGAGATACATATATCAGTACTTTTAGCTAGCTGCCTCCTCAGACATCAATACAACCTTCGACCAGACAGATAATACCGTAGTAGTGAAGCGTTGTAGTTATCTTGGATTTGGCTGATTGATTGTTTTCCAAATGTGATGAATTCTGTCCAATATCAAGCCGAAAGCTGTAGCGATCACGATATATAATATACAGCGTATAACGTCGAACAACATGATTTCTTAAAAGCGAAGAATAAAGGCAGCTGGTTCTTGTTATACAAATACACTTGGCGATTGAAGTTGTTTAGAAGGGTTGAATTTGAAAGGAAAAGAAATGAAAAGGCGTCGGAATCCTGTATCGTTTTCATAAGCTTGGGTCTAGGGCCGCGGTCATCACAAATTACTGCATTGCCAAAAATTGGCTCTAATTAAAACCACTTACACGATATTTCTAGTCTTGGTTGAGCCTAAAAATAACACCCTAGATACCGAAAGGAATAGAATTAATGGGCCCGCTAACCAAACTTTCAACATGCGACCTGAAGTTGAGAACTTGACGCACAGGAATTTCCAGAATCTCTGAAGAGGCCTGGTGGGTCAATAATGATTCTGAAACTGATACCCATTGCCGTTGAAAAGTCAGGAACTCTCAGTCGTGGATCACAGTATTCAGAACCGAGATCAAATACCCCATTCGATGATTCGTGTAGAGATAATGCTGATTTATGTTGCAAAACTTGTGTGTAAGACCCTTGAACAAGAACAAACTTCTGCACATACACCCTAGACCGGGTAATCATCTCGATCATGACCCAGGATATTCCCCCAGTTTGTCTTCATGCGGATGTCCAAAAAGCTGGATCTTCGGCATTGGTATATAAACCACTTTCGGCTTCTCCTTCTCCTTTTCTTTCTCTTTCTTCAGAGCTGGTTGCGCTGGCGCCGGTACGGGTTTCGCCGGCTCTTTGGGTACAGAAACATCTTTGGCTTGAGGAGGCTGTTTCGGGGGATATTTCTCTTGCGGTGTGACAGGCAAAGATTCGGGCTTCTTGGGTTTCTGAATTGCCGCCGCTTCTTTATTTGCGGTTGGAGCTTGAAGAGGGGCTTGCTTCAGATCATCTTTTGGGGTCGCTTGTTCGACTGCAAGCTTTTCCTTCAAAGAATCGGCCTTTTTGGGATTTGAAGCTACCGGCGGTTCATTTTTTGCAGCTTGAGCCTTAGGCGGCGTTTGCTTCAGATCATTTTCTGGGGTCACTCGCTCGATCGCAGGCTTTTCCGTCAGAGACAGCGGTATCGAGTGTTTGGTCTCGGTGTCATCGTCAATAGAAGGAAGGAGCTTTTGGGATTCTTTCTGGGTCGCTGGCGCTTTCAGGGCTGGCAAAGATGAGCCCGAGTCTTGTGAAGAGACTTTGGGCTTGGATCCGAGCTCCTGAATTAGGGCAATCTTCGAGCTCTCTGGCGGTCCCTTTGGGGCTGCAACTAATGGAGGCTCTTGAGGCTCTTGTTGGATCACCGGCGCTTCCTTCGCTGATTTAGATGATTCCGAGTCTTGTGATGAGGGTTTGGGCTTGGCTCCAGGTTCCTGAATTGGAGAAATCTTCGAGCTCTCTGGAGGCCCCTTCTGGATTGCAGCCATTGGAAGCTGTTGTGCACTTCCATGTTGCTGAATTGCGACATCCTGCAACTATGAGTGTCCGTATCCGAGGAAGAGATCAGCTCGACTTACTTGCTGCAGAATTGGGGATGCAGATATTAATGTTAGCCATATCAGCGTCAGAGTGAGATAAACGATTGGCAGATTGATTCGTGGGTACAGATCTGGTAATTAAGATAATGAGCCGCTGGTGGTGATTATTTGAGCCAAATAGACATACTGGTGGTAACTTTAAACTTTCTGGCATAGTGGACAGTGTCAACGGCTAGTGCCACAGGCATTTGAGTTGAATTGTTCGATGCCATAGTGGGAGAATGTTTGTTCTTACATGTATAGGACATGGAACTTTTAAAAAATTTGAAAAATCACTGCTTAACGGAAGACGCGCTTTTTGAAAGCTGGGAATCGAAAAGATCGCGTGTCAAAGTATTGAGGAATGACATTGACATCTTCAGGAATGGGGATCCGTCTTCCCGCGTCCCCGGGTCTCTTAATCGGCACAACGACCTCACGAACATCTACGACTTGGCCAGTCATAACTCGTCCATGCTTAAATTACGCCATTGGCGCTTTCGTGAGTTTCAAGCAAGTGCCATTATCCCAAGTGAGGTATAAAAAAAGTCGAAGATAGAGTTGATAAGAAATCGAGATATATTGAAATCAACAGCCAAGGAAATGACTGGACCGACATCGGAATGAACAGGCTCAAACAAACACAGCTGAAGCAAAATAAAAAAAGGGTTGAACTCGGGCCCGACCAACGGAAGCTTTGAGAATCTATTTAGGAGCGGGATGTACGGCATCCCTCTTCGGCAAGGTTATCCCAGAACATATTCCAAACCGAACAACACGATACTGTAAGTGCGCGAGCTGAAAAAAATTGCGGTCATGCGAGCGGGAAAGATATCTTCCAGACGAATAATACCCCAAGGCGATTTGATGGATACCGCTGGATGCGAGAGCAAGAATAAACATCAACATCGACCTCGAGCTGCCGGATGAATCCGGGAAGGACATGCAATTCACGCACATGCACCTTCCTCGAGCATTACAGCGCAAATGAAAACGGCCTAAAAGTAGAAATAGCTTCATAGACTTGGTCTTGGAAAGTGGGATTATACAAGCTTGGAAGGTGGAACAGAAGGTGTGTTGTGTTCGAGGGAAAGTACAGTGCACCGCGGGCCAAACTCAAAATAAATCGGCGCCAAGCCTTTTTCAAGCATCAACCACCATCGCACATTTCCATCAGCATGCCACAATGAGTTCAGCCACTTTCCGTAAATACACGGAAATTTAATGATGCTGAATTATCCGGTTGCAAAGGATCAGAATGCCTGTTCTGGTCGACGAGGGCGATGGGGAGACGCCGCTGCAGCTGCCCGCCTCGCTGGATGTCAAGTTTGTTTCCTTCTGTTGTTTGTGGGGATTAAAAGCTAACAAATGAAGTCCCCTCAAGCTATTTGATATCGCAAAGTCCGAGAGGAGACCCTTGTACACGGCTGCGCCTATGGTGAGGTATAGTAAAGTCGGTCCTTCCCCTTCTTTTGAAATGGAAAGGAAGGTGCTGACGGGGTTTCTTAGCTGGCATTTCGAGAAACTGTCGCCCAGTATGGCACTGATCTGACTTGGACCCCCATGGTAAGTCCATATGGGCTTTGAAGATATTGTGAATGGACTTTTGCTCACCAAACGCAGATACTGGCAAAGGAGTTCAACAGGTCTCTCTTTGCACGTGACAGTGGTAAGACCAGCATACTTTGCATTCCTGGCCTCCTATTTCGTTGAGAGGCCTCTTGAATCAGTCTTGCAGATCTAATTGTTCCCACAGACTTTACCATTTCTCCAGCAGCCCCGCCAACAATCGTCCAGTTTGGATGCAACTCGCCCCATGAACTCTCCCGCGCCACAGAATTCCTTGCCCCCTATGTCAATGGCGTCGACATCAACTGTGGCTGCCCACAATCCTGGGCTTGCGCAGAAACTCTCGGTGCAGCATTGATGCATAAAAGAGAATTAGTAGCGTCAATGGTCAAAGCTGCGAAGAGCGCTCTTGGTACCTCTTCATATCATGCTGCATCCCACTACAATCTCTGACGAGAAGTTATAGTATCTCTTGGACACCAAGATACGAAGACCGTATCTGTCAAAATTCGTATCCACAAGGACCTACGCGAAACTATGGACTTCATCAAGACTGTGGAGGCAGCGGGCGTTGATTTCATCACCATTCATGGGCGAATGAGGAGCACCCCTTCCAGCCAGCCAGTCAATTTAGAAGCCATACGCCTGTTGACAGAACAAACAACTGTGCCAACATTATCGAATGGCGATGTCTTTACTTTAGAAGACGCGAAAGAACATGTGAGGGCTACAGGGGTTGACGGGCTAATGTCCGCGCGGGGTATTCTCCAGAACCCCGCGCTTTTTTCAGAGGGGAGAGAAAATGGATGTGGCTGGGATGTGGTGGAGGCTTTCATGAATAATGTAATCAGGGCTCCGATTCCTTTCAGGCTGGTAATGCACCATTTGACTGAGATGACTGGGAGTGACCATAGTCAACAAGGAAAAACGCTTTTGACGAAGGAGGAAAGGCATAAATTATTGGACTGTGGGGGGATGGTCGAGGTGATTGATTTCTTGGACGAGGTGCGCGAGGGAAGTTTGAGAAGGGACCATTCAAGATAGCTCGCGCCGAGTCTCTGAGCTCAAGAAATCCAAAATTTCGACCAAGAAAACTGTGGCTACACGATACGCACAATGGTTTTTCTGTGAAATTTGTCTAATAATTTAATTATCCCTTTGAGCTCGGTGGCTTCTAATCCTTCTAAATAAACGCCAATACCTCTATCCATCATCCCAACCGGCCGGTAGATTCGCAGAACCCAGCTCTACGACTCCTCAGGCCAGACATTGTAGCCAAAGGTATCCTTCATGTTAACAAATCTCGTCTTCCTGCCCTCAGCAACCTTGTTAACGGCCGCAAAGTCCTCTTCACTCAGGGTGATCAGCTTGGTATTGCTCAAAATACGCCCTGGATTCGAGCTCTTGGGCAGAACAGAATATCCTCTCTTCAGACCCCATGCAATCAGAACCTGCGCCAACGTCGAACCATTCTTCTCCGCAATCGCATTCAGATCCTTATTTGTAGACACCTTCTCTCCTGTCCCGGGAACTTGATCTTGTGATCCGAGAGGCGAGTACGCTACTGGCATGATGGATTGCGAGAGGCAGTATTTGATGAGGTTGTCCTGTGGTAGAAATGGGTGGATCTCGATTTGGTTGACGGTTGGCTTGACTTTTGCGTAGGAAAGGAGGGTCTCGATGCCCTTCTCGGTCCAGTTTGATACTCCGATGGCCTTGGCAAGCCCTTGGGTGTAGAGGGACTCCATTGCCCGCCACGTCGGCTCGGCGTTTTCTGTGAGGGATTTCTTGATTACGTACTACAACTATCGTCAGCATGATTCTTGAGATGTAGCATAGTGTGGGTATCGTACCTTTCCATTAGCTCCAATTTTCACTGTGTTGTCTGGGTTCTTCTCTGCTGCGATTGGCCAGTGGACCAGGAAGGCGTCAACGTATGGGGTCTGCAGCATCCTGAGAGAGTCCTTCAAACTCCATTCCACGTCCTCTGGCTCATGGAGATGATTCCATACTTTTGTTGTGATAAAGATGTCTTCTCTCTTGACGTTTGGGTTGCTGGAGAGGAATTCTCGCATTCCTGATCCGACTTCTTCCTCATTCTGGTAGAACCACGCGCAGTCGAGATGGCGATACCCCGCATTCAAGGCGCTCACGACTGCTTTGTGCGTCTCTCCTTTGCTGCCTTCATTGGCAAATGTGCCAAAACCGAGAGCTGGCATGGACACACCATTGTTTAGCTTGATGATTGGGCCGGTGACTGCTGGAGCTGCCATTGTGAATAGTGAGGGGTATACGGATATGAAAAAGACGAGATCGAGGGATGAGGGACAAATTGAGAGTGGGATAAAATCAGCAGGGTATCTGCTATGTTAATTGCAAATTTCTAAAATAAGTATCTGAATCGTGGCACCTTGAAGGCTCTTCACGAATTTTCTTCGGACCGTAGCCATATGAGATGCCCATTCCCAACATCACGGCATATGACGTCTCGGCCCCTCTCTTTTGGAAAACACATCTGCAAGAGTCAGATAGAGTACAAGGACCCTTAATCAGCCTTGGAGGGGTCGTTTGAGAGATGTTGTCCGGAATCTAGAAAAACCATCGCTTAGACCCTTCTTAGTGCGCCGGCTGATGTGCGCCACGTTTGCCCAAACGACACTTCACTCTCCACTTCGCCATTCTATTCCTGCACGACCGCCATCCGCCACCATTCAACGGTCGTCTTTGAAATGCGATCGCCTCGTGAATTTCCAGAAAAGGCGCGGACGCAGTCCTAGTCTGCGTCAGAAAAGAGGAACAGGCATCGTGGAATGTGGATCTCCCGTAAGGGTTTTCCGTCGGCGGCACCACGGTCAATGCCCAGCACTACCGGGCGATTCGACGTCACGCTGGGTCTCTTGGATCCGTTTATATCAACTCCTCAGCCTTTCAAACGCTCTTGGGGCCTTGGAACCGAAGAGAACGAGTGTAGTTCTCCGAAAGGCCCGCTCGGCTCCTTGATACGGAGGCTCTATGGACCAGATGGATCAGAATATGCAAGGCTACTCAGCCTCTGCATCAAACCTGGTCCGCTTTTGATAGAGCTTTTCTACACCGTCGTCCATACACACTGAACAACTTGCTGGACTCAGCTCGGCAACAGAGGCATAACTGTTGTGGAGCCTCATTTGATAAGGGATCTGGCGGATCAGGAAGAAACTTGCGAAGATGACTTCACATGCTTCGGCCACTTGCCCGCTTTTGAGGTCAAGTTTGGATTCCCTCATCCCTAAGTATTCTCTAGCTCCGTTTCAATCAGTTTGCTCGTAATATATACATTGAATCTTGCCCATGGTGCAGTTTCCTCTTCATTCCACCTTTAACTTTAAACTTGAACTTCTTACCTTGCCTTTCATCAGATACCCTTTCCCTTCAAAATGCCTGCTTTCGAAGATACTGAACTTGGCGTCGAGGCACAAAGACCTCAGACTCCGTCAACAACCAATCCTATGGCTCAGCACCTGCAAAAGGTTGTCAGCAATGGCTCGCCAGCAAAGCAAAACAACACATTATCAGTTCCTAATGGCGAGAAGCAATTTGGAGCTATTGAAGTCCCAGCATCCAGATCCTCGATTGCAGAGGCGGAAGCTCTTATGCATTCTCTGAGTATATCTCCATCTCAGGTTGACCGCAGAGGCTCCCGAAACAGCTTTGGGACCTCATTGCCAATTCCTAGATCGAAGCGTCAATCTCGTGTTTCTGCTCTTGCCGGCGATGATGGTAGGCCCACGCGTCCGGGAATGCCAGCAATTCAACCCACTCGGGACATTCTGTCTTCTCAAGTCCAAGATATGTCATCAGTCAAGACAGCTGCTGCCAAGGACATGGCTTTTGCCTTTGACATTGACGGCGTGCTTGTTCATGGGGATCGCTTGATTCCAGAAGGAAAGCGAGTCCTTGAAATTCTCAATGGCGACAACGAACTTGGCATCAAAATCCCACATATCTTCCTTACCAACGGGTCTGGGAAACCTGAAGAAGCAAGATGTGCTCAGCTCTCCAAAATCTTGCATTCTCCAGTCTCGACAGAACAATTCATCCAATCCCATACTCCTATGTCAGCTCTTGCAGAGTACTACGAAACTGTCCTTGTGGTTGGAGGAGAGAACTACCAGTGCCGTGAGGTGGCCAAGGAATATGGATTCAAGAACATCGTCGTCCCGAACGACATCGTCGCAGCTCAACCCACCATCTCCCCACTGAAGGAGTTCTTCAATGCTGAGCAGAGAGCAACGTCTACTCCAAAAGATTTCAGCAAAGTCAAAATCAACGCCATCCTTGTTTTCTCCGACTCTCGCGACTATGCTACCGACCTCCAAATCATCATGGATCTCCTCCAATCTGAAGACGGTGTCCTAGGCACCGTTGCCAAAGACCCCACCAAGGACCGCATCCCCATCTACTTCTCCCAAGGCGACCTTCTCTGCCCAACTGAGCACCCAATCCCCCGTATGTCTCAGGGAACCTTCCGCATCTCCCTCGAGGCCATCTACAAAGCCGTCACCGGTGTCGAGCTCGAGCGTGTTGTGTACGGTAAGCCAGAGCTGGCAACTTACAAGTACGCCGACGAGGTGATGACTTCGTGGATGGGCACCATCCACAACGAGGAGCGCCTACCCAAAAACATCTACATGATTGGAGACAACCCACAATCTGATATTGTAGGTGGCAACATGTACGGCTGGAACACTTGCCTTGTCCGCACTGGTGTCTTCCAGGGTGGTGAGAACGATGAGAAGAATCCCGCTTCTTTCGGCGTCTTCACGAACGTTTTGGAGGCCGTGAAGACTGCTGTGAAGAAGGAGCTGGGCGAGGACTTCAAATTCAATTGGAGCGATGCGATGAACCCTGTTACTGGTGCGCACTCTGTGTCAGCTATCGAGTAAATAGGGTAGGAGGATATGGTCACAACGAATCTTTTGAGTTTGAGCGTGCATACTACATAGACTGGAGCATAGATTGGGTAGGGATAGATCGAGGTGGTGTTTTCTTAGACTGGGACTGGCGTTTAGAATACCTCGTCGCTCCTGACGAGAGCTTGATGAACAATTGATTTTTATGTTTCCTGTTTGAAATTTTGCAAAAGTTTCAATGATGTCGAGTCCGCATTTTCACTTTTGCTGCATCATGGTTCGCTCTGCATAATCTCCAATCCATGCCGTGGCCGCTGGGAAGTTTGACCAGAAAGGTACTATCAGTCTCGACCTGAATGTTCTCAGCCGGTAAATTATTGATAGAGGCTGCCATTAAAAGCTGACCACATTATAGGTTATTCTTACTAGACACCGGGATTAGATGGTTGGAGGTGAATCTTACCATTGTTGGGCACATGACTTACATTCAGAAACACAGATCTCACAAACACACGCATCTATTTGAAGGGGCGCTCTCACAATACCCTGTTCTGTTAAATACATCTCTTTCGAAAAATTCTAGGTAGTGCTTGCCCTTTGAAGTATCTGGTTAGCTAGCGCGGGTGCCCGTTCCG
Organism: Lachnellula suecica; assembly: GCA_007825345.1. Taxonomy (NCBI): domain Eukaryota; kingdom Fungi; phylum Ascomycota; class Leotiomycetes; order Helotiales; family Lachnaceae; genus Lachnellula; species Lachnellula suecica. Next base: position 24,790 of record QGMK01000265.1, read on the forward strand.
GAAAGATATCAACAACGCGAGTGCTGCACAACAAACATCAATCTCTTTAATCAACACGACATAATTCACCTTTCAGGTTGCTCTCTTTTATTGCTTACTAGGGTTCTTCTAGTCGCTCGCTCTACGCTCTACCCTTTCGTTTATTCTGCGGCTTTCGACATCAAGCCCACATCCCGCACACATTCAAGGGACAACGCCCATTTGCTATCCTTTGCTTTATTATAAAATTGCAGCCCGAATGGCATTTGCAGTTTACTGAAACGTCTCCTTGCTACATCATTTCCTGTCATTGTCTCCCAGACTCAAGATCTGCTCTCAAAATTGGCTTCGGCGACAAATCGACACAATGTCAAGTTCTGAAGAATCAACCTCGCCAACAACCTCCGAAGGGAGCTGCTCCTCGCGACCGATATACTCATTCACCGCGCCAATAGCTATAAAACAGAGACAAGTATCTAGTAGGTTACCTCTCCAGAATTCGCATGTGGAACGCGTTGTAACGAAGCGTAGCAGATGAGTCCGGAACCGATTTCGAAACCGACTACCCACCATTAGGAACACCGATCCCCAGAGGAAGGAAGAAGAGTAAGACCTTCAATCCACTGCCAGCGAGTGCGGTTCCTCAGACCCCGACCAAACCCAGTCCGATATCTTCTACATCTCCTCCGGAACCGGTCATCTTTTCTCCAACGCCCAGCCAGAAAGTGAAGTCTAGCATCCTTCCCGATAAAACGAGGCCGAATACGCCATTTGGAGAACCAGATCAAAACAGAGACTTAGCTCAGCCTCCTACATCAAAAGCACTCAATCGCACGAAGTCTCAGCCAGATCCACAGCGCGTCCAATCGCCTTTCTATCCAGAGCACCCTCATGTTATTGACGCCTCTTCACTCCAAGATGCTGTAAAGACCTACCCTGATTACATCTTTCAGGCTATTCAAAAGCTTGTAAATCAGCGCGATACGGTGCAAAGACAGCTGGTGGATGCTACGGAGAATTACGAAGGGTGTCAACGGGATCACAAATCTGCCAGGGAAAATTGGGATCGTATGCTGAAAATTGCAAAGGCCAAAGAAGTATTACTTTGGAAATTCATCGACAGGTTGCAAAGAGGCGAGGGGGAACCTGATCTCGAAAATGAACAGGAGGGCGTGAAGGTCATAGAAAAAGAAAAAGAAAGCTCGAATTTTAGACTTGATGAGGCATATAAATCGGTGTTGAAGTCGGTCGATGACGAGAACCCTTCTGGTTTACTTTCAAGTCTCGAGACACAAAGCACCGACAGTGGGATTTCAAGCTCGACAGAATGGAGAATGGGGGGAAGTTTGGATCCTAGTGCGGTCCGTTCTCGATTTTCTCTCCCATCGATTGGAGAAGAAGACTAACGAGAACAGAAATCATTCATCCCTATGGCGCCCATTACGAATCGACATTACCTTCCAAACTCGAAAGATGTAGGAAAGCCAGGAACTAGCGAATCATCCGACTCGAAACTCAACGAAGTCGACAAACTCGTCGTCAACCTCTCACCACGATTCTACAGGATCTGTCCTGTCTCTTTCTTCTCAGCCGAGCGGTGCCCAGTTCGAGGCTGCTCACTTAGTAGGTTATGCAGGTATTATAATCATGAGAGCGGCGGGAACACTGGGTGTTGGACTATTGACGGAACGTCAGGCAAGTATTGTGCACAAGTGCACGAGATTCGCACTTGCAAAGCCGAACTTCAACAGGGACACTGCCCCATTGCCAATCCAGGTAAAGGAAAAAATAAGAATCACGTATCACTGGATAAGAAGCAAGCACATATGTCGACCTGGGTGCACAGAGTTACTTGCCACCCCGATGAGTGGAAGCAGAGGCAGATAATGGCAGCGTTGAAAGATTTGCATTTGGGGAGACAGTACCTTGAGTAGCGGGGTGTATGGGAATCACATGGGGTCATATTTTGAAAAAGCCGTGGCGTTTACACGAAGGTATCGCAAGCATTTTGGTTGGAGTTTGTGGAGTACGCTTTGTATAACAGGTTAGATTTCGCCGGGCGGCACTCTTCCACAGCGTTGTGCCTCTCGATGAGGCTTTTTAATTAAAACCCCATTTTCACCAAGGGCTTCTAGTCATGTACAACTTTCTATCAGTTCGTGAACTATGCAAGGCGTCCCTAACGCCCTAAACATTGCACGAAAACTCACTTCTATGCATTCCTTCAGCAGTGAACCCATCGAGGCCTTCGCAGACCGCAGACGAAGTCAGCATTCACCCTCTTTCCAGCAACTTAATATTAGACGCTGGCTATCAGATTATTGATTTCAGATACTCACTATGCTCCTCAATCTCAATTCAATATTTCTCCCGAAACACCACCTCACCATCCCCGAGATTCTTCACAGAAACCTACCGTCATACGATTCAGAGTACGCCACCATGAACCGACGCGTCCCGTATTTCGCATCCCTCCCAACATTAAGCTTTACTATGGGTCCAGACGAAGAAATATTCAATCTCGAGCCCGTCGAGCTCGATCTGCGATTCTCGGACTTTGGGTTGTCACGCCAAGCTGTGCTGGGTGCGGCTTTGAAAGGAGATGGAGAGGTTGGGAAGCAGAGCTTGGTGAAGGGGATTCGGGTACAAGAAGTACGTATGATTTTTAGAGATGAGAGAATTGTAAGACTGATTGAACTTAGGGTGTAATTCCGGATGAAGTTCAGGATGAGCAGAATGGGAGGATGAGGGGAACTCTCCGGGAGCTGTGTGGGTGTTTGAGGGTTTCAAAAAGGTGACGGGAGGAAAGCGGCTGAGGTTTGAGGTGCGAGAAGGGCAGAGAGAGCTGCTTGCTGATTTGGAACAATATTTCGAGCCAAACGTTTGGGCTATCATTATTCGGCGGGCTTGATGGAAAAACAAGCAGCAGTTCTGGAGATATTTGAGGGGTGGGAAATATGCTGGCCATGATTAGAGACAAATCTAATTCAAGAAATTTGAGTTGTTTCCTCGCTGGTTTAAATTTTATTTATGGGAGACTTACTTAAATATAATCAAGCTAAAATACAAACTTCGAATATCTGAAATTTGTGAGAGATTGATAAATAAAGTAAAATGCGGCTGGCTGCTTGGAACTAGACTAAGAATGGTGGGACGAGACGTGAAGAAAGACCTAGGCCGACTGCTTAGTCAGCGTTCGTCGCGATGACTTCAATCGCGACTTCCACGAGCCAACATTTTGACCCGCAAGCTCTCACCCTTTCTCACTCCCCCGACTGCCTTTATTCACCGCTGGCAGGCAGAAAAAAAGTCAACCTCTTATTGAACCACTTGCTCATCCTCGCATATTCCTATTGATCCATATGACAACCATCGAGAGCTACCGACCACCACGGATTCCCTCAGATGCGCCCTCAAATGCTCGACGACTACATTCCTCCTCCTCAACAACAACCACAGCCTTAGCGAATATACCTCCAGCAGTACCATCACCACCACGGCTCTCGAGAGACTCGCCACCTCGCAAACCTCATCTCCAACCCCGCCTCCACGCTGCGGCGCAAACAATTCCTCATCCTCCTCCCTCGCCATCTCTTCTCAATATGGCTTCCGACGACTCAAGCCAGTGGATTTTTACAGATGCCGAAATTTTGAGCACGCCGTCTGTCGTACATGGCATCCAGCCCAAGGATGAGCGGGTGTTGAGGGGAAAGGGCTCGAACTTCATACTTCAAGCGGGCATCCTACTCAAGCTCCCCCAATTGACCATTGCAACGGCCAGCGTTTTCTTCCAGCGCTTCTACATGCGATGCAGTCTGGATCCATCGAAAGGCGGCATCCACCACTATGTACGTGACTCCTCAGCGCAGAGCCTCTCTGCATCTTCGGAGCCTGCTCTTCCTCCCCCACCAAATCAATGGACGCTCCCTCGCTCCATATCTCATGCAAACTTTGTAGCCAAGGACTCTCAGGCTGACTGTGAACCATCGGAACAGACTATCGCAGGCACTGCCCTATTCCTCGCCACAAAAACCGAAGAAAATTGCCGCAAGACCAAAGAGGTTGTCATTGCATGCGCTAAGGTCGCTCAGAAGAACTCCAACTTGGTCATTGACGAGCAATCGAAGGAATACTGGCGGTGGCGCGACAACCTCCTCATGTACGAAGAAATGATGCTGGAGTTCTTGACGTTCGATCTCATTGTAGAATCACCTCACAATATATTTTACGGATTTCTGCACCAACTACGTATCGAGGAGAACAAGAAGATAAGAAATAGTGCTTGGGCATTTCTAAACGACGCATGTCATACGACAATGTGTCTACAACTGCCCGCGAAGGATATGGCTATTGGGGCTATCTACTTCGCGGCAAAAGTTCACTCTGAGGCTTTACCAGATGACGGGAGTGGAAATCCATGGTGGGAGACCATAGGGGGAACGGCAAAGAAAATTGTCAAGGCAGTGGGCATTATGCACGACTTCTACACCGATAATCCGATGAAGAAACCCGACAGTGCATACGACCAGTCTCCTCTAAATGAAGAGGACATTCACAGGAGCCGTAGGAGGGCCGATGTTGGAAGCAGTGAGGATACTCCAAGTCCGAGGCTGGCCCAGTCTCAACCTATGCAGAATGGCCACAGTCAACAGAGCCAGTCAAGTACGGCGCCTGTCAATGGAAATGGAGCACCCGCTGCCGGCGAAAAGCCACTCTCACCTAAACCAAACGCTGAGAGCGAAGGAAACGGTTCTTCAGATGCTGCTTTGAAGGCAGCAGCAAACGATCCCGCAACACATGCCTCCAATGGGGGTAGTAACGGGCTGGCAGCACCCGGTACTGCCGCCGACACATTAGATCCTTCCAAACCAAGTCCAAAACGGAAAAGCACTGATGTTGGTGGAGAGCCGCCTTCGAAGAGATCCAAGAATAAATCTGACGATTCAGATCAGACTTTGGTGGATACTAGTATGAACGAAGGGATAGAGGCCAATCCGGGGAAACCCGAAAATGGAGCAGCATCTACACAGCCTGCCGACGAAAGTGAGGAAGGCGAACTGGACGAGTAGGTATTGTCCTTGTGGGGTTAGCATTTCAGCGAGGCGTTAAGGTCAGGGAATCCATAAGTCCAAGGAAGGACTGGCGTTCTGGCAAATTATCTATCTATTTCAGCGTGAGGCCTAACAATGGAATCTAGAGGCAAGCAAAAACTCAAGAATCCAGCCGCATGCATGCTTGATCACCGTTATTGAGAAAAAATCAAGTAGACTTGAAATTGTCAATTCATTTCCATGTACGCAAATACTATATCGTATCGTATCCAGCTCTCATCTCTCATCTTCGTATACAAATTCCCACCATTTTGTCTTCTCTTCTCTTCCCTCCAACTTCCGTCATAGTCCTGGCAAATCATAAGTAAACAAATCCAACCCAACCCCCAACTCCAGTAATTCTTCTGAAATGAATGAAACAATAACAAGGGCTGATCCCTAATCGTGCGTGCGTGTCGAGTCGATACTAAGTCCAAGAGTCTACACCACCACTGTATTCCGTCTCTCACGCATCTTCTCCTTCTTGGCCTTCTCCTTCTTCTCAGCACCGGAATTTCCAAACTCTGCTTGAGCTTTAGCAATCCTGCTCTTGAACTCATTGCTAGATAACAAGTCAGTAAAGGACTCTATGCAAAATTTGGGAACCGAGGAAGCATGCTCCCAAAAGACAAAAGGAAAATCAGACATACCTCCAAAGACCCAACTCCTTAATCTCCCTCTGAATATCACCCAGCACCTTCTCCGCCTCCGCCAACATCTTTGCGTCTTGCTTGTCAGCGTTTTGACTGTTCTCAAGAAGGACCTTGTTTTTCGAGAGGAAGGTCAGGATCTCGGCGATGGACATGTCTGCGGTCTCGGAGAGGGGGGTGTTGGTGTCGGCAACCTCGAGACGGCTGGATAGGGTGGAGAGGATGGTGCTGAGGTGCGTGGTGTGCATTTCTCGGATGGCGGCGTGGGCGCTCATGCGGTCTGCGTACTCGGCGGTGAGGCTTTCGAGGGCGGAGGAGGCGGTGGTGAGGGGTGTTTGGGTTGCAAATGAGGATGCGAGGGTGACGAGGACCAGGAAAGGGAGAAGCAGGATAGAGCTAAACATCGTGCTGGCTCGGTGGTGCTGCTTTGTTGTTGGCAAGATCTGAGGCTGGGACTCCTGAGCAAGCGGTAGGCAAGCAGGCACGTTGATGGTGAAGTTCGAGGGAATGGTGGTGGTCTGAAAGGGTCAGTTGATGCTCACAATATCTTGCAATTACAGCTAGAATAGAGTCTCTTACCCAGGCTATTATACAAACACGTCAACGTAACTTGCTCTCGTCGTTGTCGTTCGTGGCAATCTTGAGTTGCAATGAGAAGCAGGCACATACAAGACAAGCAAAAGAATTGTAGTTGTGCGGATCAGGGATTGAATGGAAGAAGATATGGAAATGGAGCGGGGTGGGGGAATTGCAAGCGATCTGTGTGGTTGAAAGCTGGTGGTGG
>QGMK01000266.1:0-31317 GCA_007825345.1 Lachnellula suecica
GGGAGCCATGGAGTGTGGTGGACTTTCTCAAGTTGCCTTCGCTAGTGCGAGTGTTTGGTGACGGGGTTATTTGAGAGCAGCGAATTGTTCTCAAAAATGCAGCCAAAAGCTGCAGACATATCCGATTAGTTTCAACCCTTTTCCTGCTTATCTCCATACTCAAAAAGAGTGATTGTACAAGCTTCTTACCGCGCCAGCTCTTACGTCCTCGCTCAAACGTCGACCCAACCTTTACTCTCGGCTCGCGCGTTCATCCGCTCATCCCTTTCTTCAATCCTCGCCTCAAAATCAGTCTTCTTATAAATGTTCCCCGCCGCCCCAAACCGATCCAACTCAATCCCCTTATCCGCCGACACAATCCCGCGCTCACTGCAGCTACAGCCCGTCAGTCACATTTCGCCTCATATCAAAGGAAAATCTTACTCATCAGCATCAACACCACTACCCTTTTTGGCATACCCAGTCGTTTTTCTCCCACATTGATGTGCCTCCGTCCCCAGGTGTTGGTTCCGGTCTCCGCTTGTAATTAGAGAAGGTTGAAAGAAGCCCGGAAGTGATCCGGCGGATTATATCTCAGCTAATCACTGCGAGCAGATGTTTCAAGTCTAGAATTATTTTGCTTGGAAATTTGCTTGCGTTTTCAGCAATTGGCCATTTCTACGAAACTGAATGTTGGTACCAAACACATTATCTTTAGTCATGATGAAGGTATATTGTTGGGCCTTTGGTACTCAGTTACTTCTAGGCAGTTGAATCTCGCTACCCGCCCCCACGTTCTAAGTTTACATTTGCAGATCCACAAACTTAATCCCCAGATCACATTGGCTTTGAGTTTAATCTAACTTTTCGGCCCATAGGGACGACTACCTCCAGTGTACAACTCGTCGGGATTTGGAGACTGTAAGAGGAGAAAGAAGTGGACTTCATTACCAACATTCACTTTCATTGGCTCGGCACGTCAACCTGAGCCTTCAAATCGAAAGACAAGATCTTTTCGCTTTATTTTAAAAGAAGTACTGCAGTTGTGCTCGGACCTTCAGTCATATGCAGCCTGCCAGCCAGGCAGCCTATCCGCAACTCGAGTTTAATAACCCCGCAGATTTAACCCTGCTAGCTTTGTTTCTTTGCCCATGGGTTCGGAGATGGAATTCATCCCCGGGACTCCTTGATTGGGCATGCATTAATAGAAAATCAGTCATCTATTTACCCAGTCGTTCATGTTACCGATTCAGCGCACTGAAAACAGACTATCTCCGACATCTCGGTGGGCTTGTCACATCCACCCTGGTTGCATGTTTTCAAGGAGATCCAAGTGGTTCATAAAAGTCCTCATCCATCACATCGTACGTTATCGCTAAAGATGTTGCGAAATGTCATTCCGATAAAGGCAATGAAGCCTTCACCTGCCCCTCTTTGATATTGGCGCTAGGTGACTTTCAAGCAACAATGCCTATGTAATTTGAAGAGTCCATGGGAGCCACGTGGTGGGCCATGGGTCTGCATTTCACGTGTAATATATAGATGTGACATTCCGTGCAGGACTTCTGTTCCTCGTTCTTACCAGCATCTTCGAATCTTCAAGTCACAACAGGCTTCACTTGCGAAGGACTGACTGAAACACGCAATACCTGTCAAGATGCAGCTCACAAGCCTTCTACCTTCGGCGGCTTTGGTGCTTTCTAGCATCAATGGCGTCCTCGCCGCTCCGGCCTCAGGTATTGCAGCCAGGGATAATGCAACCACCTGTACCAGCGAGAACATCCTCTTTAGACAAGAATGGTTCGTCCTACCTCCTATCATTTTCATTATCAAATGTGTCCCCTATTATTGATTGGTTGATTACTCATCTTCCCGCAGGCGACAACTTTCAGAGGCAGACAGGCTCAGCTATATCACTGCCGTCAAGTGTATGATGGCATCGCCTGCGAAGACCGGTGACTTGTATGAAGGCGCCAAGAGCCGCTACGATGACTTCACGGCGTTGCATATCAATTCAACCAACTACGTACACTTCAATGTAAGATTCCAAATCATTCTCCATTATAACATAATCTCTAACGTTGCTGATTAGGGCCCTTTTCTTCCGTAAGCGCTTCTCCATAAGTGTCAGCGTCTCGTTTCCAGAGGACTAAACATCTGTAGATGGCATCGTTGGTTGTTACACCTGTGGGAATCCGATCTACGAAGCACTTGTGGATATGAGGGTACTCAGCCGTAAATTCCGCCTTCTTCCCCGGTCTTTACATGATACTGTGGTTAAACTTTATGCCTAGATATTGGGATTTCTCGCTAGACAACACTGAAGACAGCTTTCCGAATTCTCCTCTCTTCAACGAGGTATATGGTTTTGGAGGTGAGAAATTTCTGTGTATCCTTTGCGGGGAAACTTAAACTGACTTGTCTTTAGGTAATGGTCCATATATCCAAAATGTCAGCGCACTGGAGCCTCAGACACCTACTTTAATTCCCGGCAGGACTGGCGGAGGTATGCTCATCAATCCCTCAGTTGTACCTTTTTCGTTGGCTAACAACTTTCAGGATGCGTCGATTCTGGCCCTTTTGCGAACCTCACTGTGCCCATGGGGCTCGGTAAGCTGTCTTGGAGCATAAGTTGATTCTTGATACTTTTCTAACAAATGTCAGGCTTTTCTACAACCTACACCCCACACTGCATGCGTCGAGATTTCAGCCCTGAACTCGTATCCCTTGCACTCAGCGATTCTATGATCCAAGCAGCATAAAATTCATCCACCTTCCAAGAACTCAACATCAACATCGAAGGTTCGTCCTTCGAAATATCCGGCATGAAACTTCACGCCGGTCTCCAACATTGGTATTGGCGGACAAGTAGGCGAGGAGGCGGACATGTACTCCTCTCCAGGCGACCCATTATTTTACTTTATTCATGCAGCTCTCGACAGGATATGGGATCAATGGCAGCGTGCTGACTGGGATACCCGGAAAAGTGAAATATCTGGCCCGGATACTATGTTCGCCTACCCTTTCAACTTCTTTGGCGATATTCCATACACCAACATCACGCTCGACTACCCTCTCCACTACGATAACTTTGGCGATGACGTCAAAATATCAGATATTATGGATACGGCAGCAGATAATCTTTGTTACCAGTACGTCTAGAGTTGGGTCCGGGACACGGGACAATTTGGCGGAGCTAGGTTAGAACACCTGAAACTTTTAATTATTACTTTTCATATAGATGCGAGTTCTTTTCGATTATACTCGGGACTGAAGTACTAAACGAATCATCATGAAGAAAAACGTGGACTGTTTTACAGGTGACCCGCGATGCTGGTCATGATATCTTTTTGGGCAAAGTTCGTTGTGAAATGTCTGGAAACGGCAGCAGATATCATTTGTCATTACTCATTACTAGCTGGCATGATTCATTGTGTTCAGAGAAGTTGCACATGAACGGCGCGGAAGAGTATTTCCGACTGTTGTACCACGGTTGTGGCCCAATCAAGCAATCCCAGTGTTTTATCCACCATGCACCTCAACGCCCCAAAATGAAAAAGTAAGATAAAATGCAAAACTTGACATGAGCATTAGATAGAACTCTAGCTAATATTTTAAAGAAAATATACCCTGGCACGATTTGCAACTGTGATTTGGAATCACGAGGGTTGACTTCGATTAAGTGAATCAATCACTCCACTCCTTCGCCACTGCCCGCCACACAAGGTTTGCAGCCTTTCTCTTAGCGTTTACAATCTTTTATCTTATCAGACGTTGGAGGAGCTTCCAAATTCTTCAAAATCAACCAGACTGACTTACGAATATATACGACCACCGAAGAAAAGCAGACTGCTGGGACTTGTCGCGCATTTGTACAGTAACGCTGTTCGCCACTTCACACTTCGCTTTGACGCGCTCCCAAGATATCCTGCTTCTTTCTTCGCAATGGCTACCGGTCTTGCCGATTATAGTGTGCTATCGATTTTAGCTGCACTTTTCTGTGGTGTAAGTTTAAGCGCGAATTGAAAAGGAGAAAGTCAGCTAACACCAACTCAGCTCGCCTTGCTCGTCACCACTCGCGCTCTCTACCGCATAACAATACACCCGCTTTCATCCTATCCAGGACCGAAACTCTGGTCAATCTCTCGCCTTCCTTTTTCTTACCAAACATTGTGTGGCACTCTTCCCTATAAAGTTGCTGCTCTTCACGCCAGATACGGACCTGTAGTTCGTACCGGGCCCAATGAGTTATCTTACGTCGCCCAGGAAGCATGGGGTGATATCTACGCTCGGAAAGTAGACTTAATAAAAGATCCTCATCAAGCGGGACCCGAAACCGAAACACCAGGGATGCTCGATGCGGACAGCGCAGGCCATGCCAGAATGAGGTGAATACTCACTAGTATCTACTTCTGCATTGAGAGGTTGCTAAGATACAAATACAGGCGCAATCTATCGCATGGCTTTTCTGATAAGGCTTTGAGAGGGCAAGAGTACATCATCAAGAAATATATCGATCTCTTGATGCAGCGCCTGCACGAAAACTACAAGCCAGGGCCAGTGGATTTAGCAAAATGGTTTCAATTCACAATCTTTGATATTATTGGGGACTTGACATTTGGGGAATCCTTTGACTGTCTCGAGACCACGAGTTTGCATGTGAGTCTTACCTTAGGCTTGTTTCTGATTAGCATGGCTGAGACTTCATAGTTTTGGGTGAAAATGATCTTTGATACGTTGAAGGCCATCACATTTTTTCGTGTGGTGGCACAATTCATTCCCCAGTTCCGAGTCTTTCAGTCACTGCTTCCAAAAAGCGTTACCGACAAGGCTAGAGATCATACAGAACTGACGAGAGCAAAACTAATGGCGAGGCTGGACTCACAAGACCCTCGTCCTGACTTGTAAGTTGTCATGCAATTTAACAACAGAAGATTGCGGTTAACGTATTATGAAAAGTCTCTCCTACGCCCAGAAAAAACTTCATACTCCATCGGGTATGACTGTCAAAGAATTGCTTTTTACCGTGGGAGTTGTCATTCTTGCCGGCTCTGAAACAACTGCAACCCTCTTGACTGGGGTGACATATTTTCTGCTAACGCACCCGCCCGTCCTGTCAAAATTGAAGGAAGAAGTACGACAAGCTTTCGAGTCAGAAGATGAAATTACCATGGTCAGCGTCAACAAACTCCCTTACATGATCGCCATCCTACAAGAAGCACTGAGAATGTATCCTCCAGCGCCCACGAGTTTCAACCGTATAACCCCACCCTCAGGCTGTGATATTGCAGGGCGGTTCGTACCTGGAAACACGATCGTGTCTGTCAATCAGTGGAGTGCCAATCGCTATCCTGGCAACTTCACCCGGCCTGACGAATTTCTTCCGGAACGATGGATGGGAGGGGAAGAGTTCGTGGACGACAAGAGGATGGCAATGCAACCATTCGGTGTCGGACCCAGAAATTGCATTGGGCAAAACTTGGCACATGCGGAGATGAGAACAATACTTGCCAGATTGGTGTGGAATTTTGATATGGAGCTGGCTGAGGAGGGTCTGGGATGGATGAAGGGTCAAAAGATCTGGACAGTGTTTGAGAAGCGGCCTCTGATGGTTAATATGGAGCCAGTGGTCAGACTTTAGGTGTCGTTGGGCAACCTCGCATCATCCGTCGCGCCTCGTGTCGGATTTTGGATTTCTGTCTCCAGAGTTTGGTGATGTCTTGTCATATTACGAGTATGTTTGGGAAGTAAGAGATGCAATTAATACAGTACATAATCTTGCGCAATAATCAAACGTATGTCTTCCACACAAAATGTTTGTCAAGCACTGGGAACTGCCTGCGCCAAGAACCCCAACTGTTGATTCATCACTTCACGAACCATCTGCTCGTATGCCCTCCATTTCATGCCGAATTCCTTCTCCGCATTTGTAGTGTTGAGAGTCCAAAGAGTAATTGGAGAGTCGGCTTTCAATTTCCAGCCAGCATTCCAGGCTGGTAAATCAGTCAGTCAGTCAGCCATCAGCGAAGCTATTCACACCAACTGACTGACTGACGTTTTAGAGACCCCCTCACTGACTGACTGACGCTAAGGATCAGTTAGCTGAACAGTGACCTAAAAATAGAAAAATAAGGATATAATAATGCTTATTTGTAGCTATAATATATAATATTAAATAATATTTCTGAGATATTAATATATAACTAGCTTTTTTTATTTAATATAAAATAAATATATTTAATATATTTAAAAATCAGATTAATTATATAATATATTATCGAATTATTAATTATCAAAGTTTTTAGCCGCATTAAAAAGTGAGGGGGCAGCTTGCTTAGTCATTGCTTAGTCAGCAGCCGCCTGCAGCTGCTTGCAGGCCGGAATTTCAAAATGCTAAGCCTTTTAGCCTTGAAATCCAGGCTATAAACCCCTTTAACCCCCCCACAACTCCAAAATAAAAATATTTTTATTATTATAGATACTTATTAGTCCGCTGATGGCCATTTTACCTACTGACTGACTGATGAAAATATTTCCTCCGACTGACTGACTGATGCTCGAGAGCCCTACTGATGAACTGACTGATCATCGACTGACTGATTTACCACTCTGCAGCATTCGGATAGTATTTTTGTAAAATATCAACAGTCTCCGCCCAAGTTGGCTACCCTACTGTGACCATGAAACTTGAGTTGTCCTTGACTGCAGGATTGAAAGCTTTGATGTGCGCGTCTGCTACATCCTGGACATGGATGCAATTGGTTGAGTTCATGGGAGCGTCATTCATGATGGCGTTGAACAACAAGCCATTTGTGCTTCCCTTTAATTCTTCGGCTGTGGTTTGTAGGATATTGTGGCCGTAAACAAATGACGGGTGGATGGTTATGAGCGAAAAGTGAGGTTTCTCGGAACCCATGAATTTCCAGCTTGCTTTGTTGGCGAGGAGTTTCGAAGCTTCGTACAGGCGGAAAGCTGTGACGGCATTGTTTTCGCCGGTGAAATCGGCGCTCTCGTCAACAGAAAAGTCCCAGTCATTGTCCTCTAAAAGTGGATTAGACATTAGAATCCAGAAAGTGTTGCGGAAGGAATAAGTGAAGCTGTACCTTTGACTACCCCGCCCTCGGGGATGCCACTCAAGGGTTTAAGTGCCAAGATTGAAGACGTGATGACTACCCTTTTGATGCTAGGAACTGATGCCGCAGCTTTCAAGATGCTGATTGTTCCGTTCACTGCTGGAGGGAACACGTCCTCCTTATTGATGCTTGACGGAAATGGCGAGGCAAGGTGAAGAACGTAGTCAACTCCTTCAAGTTTCCCGGCGAAGGCATTTTCGGATGTAATGTCGGGTACCACCACAAAATCCAGACGTTGCAAATACTCAGAGAATACCGATTTTAACTTCTTGATTTGTGCTTCCTTGCGTACCGAGATTCGAAGGCGATAGCCGGCTTTCAACGCTTCAAGGGCAGTGGCAGCCCCGATAAAGCCTGTGGCTCCGGTGACGAAGATGAGCTCGGAGGACATGGCGAAGGAGTTCTGATAAATTTATTAGTCTCAAAGCCAGTGTAGAGCTGTACAAAAATAAAGAAAGTAAGTTTGGGAGAAAGGATAGTTATTTGATAATTTCCATACATAATAAGGATGTCGTATGCTTGTTGTATGCTTTCGTCGGGAATTTGAAATTTCCGGAGCTGAAGTCCTTAAAACTATGATATTTCATTACAAATCAGCTACGGCATTACTGATCAGGATAATCATACCGTTAACTTTCTGAAAAAGAATTTTGCTGATAATTACGGCAGCTAGTAAATCGACGCTCCCTCTTGCCGAATATATTCGACGCACCCCGCGCTCTGATTACTATTCGTGTGGGAATGTTGCTACGGATTCTTTGAAACCACCTCACGGCTCTAAATTTCTGATTAGTGAACCGCCTCTCCTCATGGGCTTTGCGCGACATGATCGTGTACTACCCTATAAACTGGGTAGAGTCGACCTACACTAGCAGTTTAGCGTAGAAGTCATTTTCTCTCAGAGCAATGCCAAATATATTCGGGAGAAAAAACCAAAAAATAGGTCCGAACTTATTATATTGAAACAAACATACTATTCACCAACACTTTTATGCTAGCTCACGATTTAAGAGAGTTATATTACATACTCTGTTTTGAGGGTTTGGAGGTGCTGCCCCACTTCAGGCTTCTCATGTGCCGCGCTAAACTGCTAGCGTAGGTCGACTCCACGCACAGACTTAGACGTTGAGTAATCATCCTCCGAGAAATCAGAAAAACTTACATCACTAAATAAAATTCATACCCACCGCACTGCTTCAAACGACATCAAATCTCAAAGACAATTTGTCGATAGCCGTAATTTCATATATGCCACCGCCAATCCCAACTGTTCCCGCCTACCATGCCTCGCTGGAACATCAAACACACCCCGCGTCTTTTCTCCGACGAAGAAAAGGAGGCAACGTCAAAGAAAATCACTGAGATATATGTTCAAGTTGGACTCCCCGCATTCTACGTTCAAGTCATTTTCGAAGAGCTACCGCACAAAGCCTTGTTCGTTGGGGGCAAGGAACACACCAAGTTCGCATCCATCGAAGTCCTCCACATCGCTCGAAACTTTCAACATGCAACCCAGAAGAAGGCATTTTTGAACATGGTTGATTCAATCTTGAACCCGCTATTTGAAAAGAAGGGGATAGACTGGGAGTACTTCGTGGGCGAGTCTGATCGTGATTTGTGGAAGATCAATGGGATTTATCCCCCCGAATCAGGCTCGGCCTTGGAGAAAAAATGGATTGATACGAATAGGCCTTCGAAGCTGTAGTCGCTTAAATGAAAAGCTATTACCAATTCTCGATGCGCAGTACAACAGAAGAAAAGCGGTTCTACCTTCAGAGTTAATACCTTGCTGGGAGGTTGTGGCGTGAGGTTCTGACCTCAGGTTACCTTATCAAGCGTGGGAAGATCTACAGGTACCAAATCCCATCTCTGCTGACAGAAAAGAGGGAACGGACGCGTTTGGTTCCACCGTATGCGCTGGTCTGCCTGGCTGAAGAAAGCCTTGAGCAGGACTTGGCTTTACTTGCAGCTAAAAATAGCCAGCATTGTGATTGGTCCACAACTCGCATTAAAGAGAAAAAACGTAAAAGCGCGGTCAGCTCACTCACCAGACGGAAGGGAACACCGCAATTCTTAATATGCCCAATGTATGAAATAATGCGCCGTCCCAATATCTGACCATAAAAGTAAGATCGACACAGGAGTTCCAATTAGCCGTCTCATCAATCAAGATGCTCGCCAACAACGAGATACGTGTTTTGGATCTCCTACCCTCTCCCAGCAAAAATGACACTGCAATAAAATGTGAGCTACGCGGTATTCCTCTGTCGGCAGAGGCGGAGTACGAAGCAATTTCATATGTCTGGGGCGACCAGACAGTTACGGAGACGATCGAAGTATCGGGTCGCCAGGTCACCATCACACGAGGCTTGCACGAGATGCTCCTCCGACTACGATTGCCAACGGAGAAGAGGACCATTTGGATCGACCAGGTCTGCATTGATCAATGGAACCTGGAGGAGAAGAAACAACAAGTGCAGCTCATGCGTGAAATCTACAAGCACTGTAGCCGATGCCTCGTCTGGCTGGGCGAGATTAAGGAGCCAGTATCCCTCGCCGACGCGGAAAGAGGCTGGGAGCTTCTTACTTACCTGGGAGAAGCCAATGGGGCAGAAGATCCCAATGATCCCAGTGAGATTCCAGAGCCACGTGCCATAAGTCATGGCCAGACGGTTCTCTATGACGCTATCAAGGCGCTGTGGAGTTCAGCGGACCAAGGCAACCCATGGTGGAATCGAATATGGACAGTCCAGGAGGCGGCAATTCCCGAAAACCTCATATTATTATGGGGGCCGCTCACTCTACCATGGGAAACGCTCACGCAGGCGGCCGCCATCTGGATCGATCCGGGCTGTCCAGACTGTCTGTCTGATCTACTCACTCCCGAAACCACAGAAATCATTAGCAACTTGATGACCCATGTGATTTGGCTGAACGCAGCTAAAGAGGGGCGCAACGACTTGCCACTTGATGTTATTCACACGTGGCGCTTCCGAAAGTCCACAGATCCCCGGGATAAGATATATGGACTATTGGGGCTCTGCGAACCTGGGATCCTGCCGATCACGGAGAAGTGCGACTACGTCTCCCCTGCGTCGACTGTGTTTCGCAGTTTGACCCTGGAGTTGATGATTGCGGAACAAAATTTGCGGTCCCTTATTGCGAATGTGCGGATTGACCCTGATAATGCTACTCCTGGAATAGCCTCATGGGTGCTTGATCTTGTCACTATAGGACCAACCTATTTGACAGATTGGTATTCGCGCGCATATGGCTATGAGCATTTTGACGCTAGCGGGTCATTAGAACCTTTGGACCCGAGCTCTTTAGTAACGCAGCATCAAGCCAAGACTTTGAGTCTGACGGGTGTGTGCGTGGACACAATCGCTGTAGTTGAGAGCGGATTTCGAACAAAAACAATAGCTGATAATGAGAATATACCTCCCGAACAACTTGAGCACATCGTCGGCAGCTGGTACGACATGGTCAGGGGAAAGGGTAAGTATAAGAATAACGAGCCCCTCCCAAGGCGGTACATCGGAGGGCCATATACCAGCGATAAAGCATTCGCAAGAACGGTACTGGGAGATCTGATTAGAGACGACAATCATTGGGTCATACGAGAAGCCAACGCAAAAGATCTGAGCGCAGTTTTCAGGTTTATGAATTTGTGTGAGGAGAGCTCTGATATACGACGGACAATATACGACGTGGCGGCGAATCAAATCTTCTTCACCACAAAGATGGGTTTGATAGGCACGGGTCATTTAGATACAGAACCTGGAGATGAGGTATGGGTATTGAGAGGGGGTAACATACCCTTCGTGCTGCGACCTACAGCAAATGACAGAAAGACCGAGTACAATTTTGTTGGCCAGAGTTATGTTCAAGGGCTCATGAAGGGTGAAATGTTCCGGCGTGGTATATGTAAGATAGACAATGAGCAGACGATCCATATGGTTTAGTCTAGGGGTTCCTAAAATGCGGCTATGAACATACCTTGAACACCTTTCTTGCCCAAAATCTGGATTGAGCAAAGCACTGCATCTACAACCATTTCCTTCCCTTGGATACTGAGATTTTTTTGGGTGAAAGATATGTTCGCGTTCACTGGCGTGTCTCCGCTCCTCGGGTCTCTTTCAGCAGCCTCAATGATGCATTGGCACCGACTCAGAAAATCCCAACCCCAACCCCAAATGTAGACAAAAACTTCATGTACTACCCATGTAAGAAATGAATGAAAAGGGGCATTGAATTTGCACGCCAACATGCAGAATATTGATAACTTTTGGCATTCCAATCTTCGCTGAGCTTGAGGGGCAATGAATGGACTTCCATCGCGCAGAGCAACCTTGATGAGGAACGAAAATAAACCGAAAGAAAAAAAGGTGGTGTACGGTATTTGAGAATTTTAAGTGCAGAGGGGTGCGCCGCAATTGGATACAAATACGAAGTCCTTAGCAAAAATTAGATAAATCAGCAAATACAGCACGATCTGGATCCGGATCTATCGCAGCCAAGACGCGTCGTATTTTAAATATTTGCGGCGTTGCAATTTTGACAATTCTAACTTTGAAAGGACTATGACACTACTCAGTGTCGGTCGCTCACTCACGTAAAGATTGGCAGGGTGTGGTACGAAGGATGTAAATCTCGCAGGATGGGAGAACGGATCAGAAAGAGCGAGTGACCTTAGGGGATAAGTTGACATGTGACTATTTCATTTTTGAGACATAATTAGGTTTTGAGTTGTAGGACGCTAACACATCTTTTTATCGTGATCATTAAGTACAAAAAGGGGGCTTTCATGCCGTTGTCTCTTCATATTGAAGGGTCTTGAGATTCGCACGTGATACATTGGGTAGGCAGTACGAAGGGTATCGTCTGGGGCAACCTCGTATTGCATGTTATGCAGTTGAAGATCTACGTAACTTGCCCATACCAACAATTCACTCAACCGCCCAGATTCACCTGCCAAGTTCTGAGAGTTCAATGCCTGGCTCACGCAGTCATCGTCGATGCCGCTTCTCTTGCTCTTTGTGATGATAAGGTTATTTGTTGAAGTCTCCTCTCGAACTGTACACTACTCCATTTCGTCATGCCCAGTTTCTCATTACATTTCCATTATGTTTCGGTTTCCAAAGTGCCTTTCCCTTAGCCCAACTCAACCCTCTTGCCCATACTCGTTTCGACACCCCCTGAAAGTTCGGTTCCCTGAAGCTCCATAGCTGGCTCATTTATTCTCTCTTGAGACTCGTTCCCTTCGAGTTCAGAAACGAAGTATGATTCCTTCACGTTCTGGGCTTCTTCTTGGGCTGCCAACTTTTTGTTTTTCTTCCAACGGTAACGGAAAAAGAAGGCCCCCGCTAACAAGCCAACCACCGCGCCTCCCCCAACGGCTGCAATCCAGACTCCGACTTTCATTTTGGTCGAAAGGTTACTTCCCAGGGGAGGTTGCTCGGAAGAATTGCTTGCGCTAGACGCGGGTGTACTTGTGGAAGTGGGTGTGGAAATCGCTGTTGCGAAAGTTGTTGGTTGAGACGTAGTTTGTGGGTTCTGTGAGTACGTGATCAGCATTCGCAGTATAGCACCCCATGATCCACTTCCTACCTGCTGTAGAAGTGACGAGGTCGCTGTTCCTGAATCGGATACTGCAGCAGCTCCTTGTTGGACCGTGAATGGATTGACACCAGTAGCAATCATGCCCGACTCGTCGATGCCCTCAATCGTCCATTGGCTCCCGGTAGTCAGAGCAGTGGGCATCCAAGTGTATGCGGAAGCCGATTGATTAGCTATACATAGTTGGTCAGTCTGGTGCAAGTGAACGGGAGTTGTCTGGAAACCCACTTGCGATTGGCAGATAGCTCTGCTCCTGATCCGCGGGGTATTTCAGGATTCTAAGCGTTACCTGACCCGATTGCCCATTCCACGCAAGCTGTACGGGAACCGACGGTTGAACATAATCGAAGCTGGGGTTTGTGAATCCGAAGCCGGCGGAAGCGTGAGGTACGAGAATCGCAATCGCAATGCTGCAAAGAAGGACCAGCGAATGTGTGCGAGCCATCTCTCTTCTCACACTCTCCAAAAGAGTGACCACTCTGAGGTATCAGAATTTAATGAACGTCGTTTAAAGAAAGGATGGAAACCGAAGTTTTCCTACACGTTGGAACAGGATCTCGAAAATCACCAGGTACAGGTTCAGAGCGGACGAAGTCAAGATCAAAGCTCAGGGGCCCGGAAGGCGCGGAGTAATGTACTGTAATACTCGTATCGGTCTAACACCACCCCGGTTCCCTTGCGCGTTCGCCGTAAGCTAGGTAAGATATGTCAACAAATTTCGCCAGTTCAACCAATCACCTCTGGGTCTTTGCTGATCGCGAAACTCAATAACAAATCAGAAGCTCTGTTTGGCTCACGCGAACACCGATGGATAAGAAAGTTTCGCGGGGTTGGATCGTTAAATCCATGTCCTTGATCTTTCGCTAAAGCCCCCTGACAGCTCCACTGAACACGTCCGAATCTGTAATCACGCATACACGAAGTATTTCGAAGTAGAGTGTTTGTGAATTTCGTTTGTCTCGTTGTCGCGAAACTCAAATCCATTGGCTGTGAAGAATGACATCTCCCCTGAAAGTCAGCTTCGGGATGCCGAAAGCTAACCGCTAAATGAGCCTGCCAGGTACCCGTAAATCGCGCAACCCCTAATCCTGGCTACCTCACAGCAACTAAGCCATGTCTGTACAGTCTAGTCGAGACAAGCATTTTAGGCTCTTGTCCGGCAAGGCCTTCCCTGTCTTCCTATGGCGCATTGGCGTGCGAATTGCTGCCCTTGGCTGGCTATGGATCTACAACTTTCATCTGGAGTCAACTTGACCAGACCAGTGCGTCATTTAAAGCCTTATGAAAATGCATATAATGTAGGCACATAGCTTCATAAGCATGCAGCAACACGGCCTTCACCCAGAATTTGATTGGGGCATTCGCTAATTATTGTGTTGTGAGCCTGTACCATCCCATCCCCTGGCTATACGCGCATTGCTATTGCCCGGGGTTGAACCCGAGGACCGAATGCGGAACAGATATCAAAGAATATTGAACAGGGCAACAAATGTATTTTTATACTATTGCCGCCATCCAACTCTTGCGATGACGGAACTCTCATCATAGCTGATGCAGCTCGTCAAGCCAGCAACTCCCTATCAATGGAATTGATGAAGTCAATCCCCTCTTTTCTGAACGTATCGTCCTCCACATAGGTCAAATTACTATTGAGGACCATGTTCTTCGGCGAACTCAAATCATACTTCGGCCACACGGGCAAAGTACTGTTGCCCCGACTGGTGTTCGGATTTTGGTCATTGACGAACGAGATGTACGCTTCCCCAATGTTGCGAGACAAGTCCGTGTAATTTTGGTACTTTGGTAGAGGACCAAGAGCGCCTGAGATGTTTTCTTGGGTGGGTGTTAGGGCGATACATGAGGACGGAGCTGGCTGAGAGACTCACGGAAAGAGAAAACCACATTGACGAAGTGCTGAGCACCGGTTGTAACCAGTGCATCCCACAAGGGCGTATCAAACCGATAACTGAACACGTCTAGCCCAGCCTTCGTACACTCCTCGCACACTTTCCTTCTGCCGGCAATCATCACGACATCACCACAAATTGCAGCACTACGTCTCCACTGCAACCCTTTACTTGGAAAGATCGTGGCATTGGTATTGTAGTACGGCGGCTCGTGGGCTGGATCGTTCGGGTAAAGTTCGAGTAGCTTTCTTGCTGTCGGTGGGGAAATGGCGTAGCTTCGGTAGATGAGAAGGTTGTTGAAGATTGCGGTCTCGTTGTCGAGCCCGCTGACACCAAAAGATGTTCCTTCGTCGCTATTGGCACCGATGAGGAGGGGTATGGGGATGAATTTCCCCTCGGCTGAGAGCGTACTGGGATATGCAGTGAGAAAGTCTCCATCTGAATGAAGTTAGTACGCCAAATCTTCTAGGTGGAGTAGAATGCGAAAGTCTTTTGGCCAAAGTCACATGAGAAGGTAAGAATACTTTCCTACGATTGGATTCCACACCTGACTGACTTGAGCATGAAAAAGCTGATCCTGCGTCAAACCTCTCAAGCACGCCAGTTGATCACTCGCGGTATAACAATTCGTTGTCCTGGTAAGATTCTCAACGGGGCTCGTATAGTAAGCCAAGGGTTCCAAAGCCGCCCCTATCTGACTTCCAGACTCCATGATAGCGGCATGGAACAGATTGTCGTCTCGACCATCATAAGAGTGCAAATGCAAACCAATGCTCTGAGCGCCAGCTGACTCGCCCCAGATAGTGATGCGATCTGGATCTCCACCGAATGCGGCGATGTTTTCCTTGATCCAGCGTAGCGCGAGTCGCTGGTCGAGAAGCCCGGCATTGGAGCTACCTTCTGCAAGAATTTGAGGGCTCTGGAAGAAGCCCCATACTCCTAATCTATAGTTCATGGAGACTGCAAAGTACAGTCAGCGTTCGATTTTGAGTGAGTTAGGTAAAAGTGCGTACCGACAATGACAGGCTTGCTAATGTCTTGACCGACATGAGCAATTCCTGATACGTTATACCGAATGTCTGCAGTTGATCCTGCGTACAGACCACCGCCGTAGATCCACACAAGAACTGGAAGCTTGTCGTCGGAAGTTACACCAGTTGGACGAACCACTGCAGGTATGTCAGTTAGTGTAAGCTTAACGAAAGGAAGGGCTCCGTACCATTCAATGTCAGACAGTCCTCAGAGAGCGAGAAGGTCGAGCCATACTGCATGCAGCTGTATCCGTACTCCGTGACATTTCGTGTCTCCGTAAACGAGGAGTTTAAGGACTGTGGCCATGCGAAGCGGAGAGGACCCAGGGGTGGGATGGCAAAGGGAATTCCAAGGAATTGGTCTTGCTGCCATTCTGGGACATACTTGCCAGCATATGTGCCGTTAAGGACTGTGGCGAATGGAGCAGCTGAGCTGGTAGCGATGGCTTCTGCGGAACACAGAACTGAGGTAAGCCACAGAACAGGTATAAGCGACAACTTCATTGTGGCTGTCGGGTTTGGCACAGAATACCGGCAATCAAGAATGATGAGTATAGTATTGCAACCCAGGACTAAGAAACGATCCTAATACATGAGAATAGTGTTTATACTCTCAAACTTGCTGGACTAGTGTTTTTGTTAACTTAAAATATGTTTGTAAATGAAGTTGGCGCTTGCAGCTGCGGAAAGTCAACACTTGCCTTGTACACAATTTTGCCAGGGTGCTTTCACGATCAAAATCGTCCATCTAGACCATATATAAGCATCATACAATAATCTTCCTGCAGTATGATTCCCTGATAGCCTACTGGACGGGAAAATATAGTGCTCGGTTATTTGGCACGGAGAAATGAAGATCGAGGTTGACCCCGCCTTCGGGGATGCATCCCGATTCGCAGCTTATGGTACCACACACCTACGTATGCGGCTCTGTAATAAAGCAATTTAATATGATGCTGTGTTATTTCGAGTACAAGAGTCTCGCTGGCCTAGCTTCTTGAAAAGGGAGATAATCACATGACTTCAAGAACAACATCTCTTTGTTCGAGCTGTCGCCGGACAGTCAATGATCAGATAATGGCGTCTCCTTTGTAGAAGCCTCTCTGAACAATGACATTGTATATTGCCTCTCGGAACAAAGACAAAATTTTGGGATTCCATGCAGAAGTTTATGCCATTCAATTATGACTTTCGAAAACAGCAGTAACGGCCAGTAGAACAATAACAAGTTATTATCATAAATAAAATCAAGTAACCCACGATCCAATCATCAACAACTTTCTCATCAGACAGACTTCAATAGAACTAACTCAATCCACTCGAAAGACTTGATTTTACCAGACAGACTTTTTGATAGAACCAACTCAATCCACTTGAAAGAAGACATCCAGCTCGTTCACCATAATGAACTCCACCTTTCTACTCATCCTCCTGGCGGGGAACAGCCTGGCCGCAACTCAGTCTTGCGCTGCACTGCAGCCCCGAAAAGACAAGACAGAGACAGAGACCATCACAATCTCAATCATCCATCAAGAAACCATCTTTGTCACCATCTCGGTAATCGCCACCAATACCATCATCCTGCACGAATCGTCCATCGTCCCCGGACCTACAATCACCAACACCGAGACTACGGTAAGCAGCCACACAGCAACCTCAACTGCTACAACTATCAGCATCAGCACAGCCCCCACAGTCACAGCCACCCGTTCTCAAACAGTCATAAGTGTGATTCCCGGGCCGACAGTCACTGCTACGCCCGCTCCAGTGCCGAAGAAATGGTTTCAGCTCACATGGCTTCACATCTTTCTCTCGTGCCTTCTGACCTTGCTGATCACGACTGGTCCGCAGCTCCTACTAGGGATGTGGATTCAGCGTCGCCGAAGCCGGAAAATCCGCGATCATCAGCATCAGATCGGCATGGAGGACGTTCAACTCGAGAATGTGCCTCCGCGAGCCCGAGAAGGTGAAGACGAAGATGGGTTTTCCGAGGTAGGTTTGCACTGAAGCGGGCAGTTGTGAAGCCTGTCAGGAACGGAAGACAGAATCCGTAAACTAGGAAATCAATGCAGCGGCAGGACTATTGCTTCAGGACGTCGCTATCATTGTCCAGTACAATGTAAAATAAAAATTATTACACCTCCTAAATCTGTCCAACTAAAATTGAAAGTGAAAAACTATGTGAATCCAGTAAACAAACCCGAGAAAAGCACTTAGAATAAGTCAAGATAGAGTCTAACCAAACCAGGAGGAATCATCAAGCTGGTCTAATAAATCGGCCTTCTTCCTGCGCTCATGGTATCAATAAGGCGCTCCCAGAACCTCCCCACGGTCTTAGACTTACCTATATACGGCGTAATCCGCGTACTTTACAACACCCATCATCCTCAGTACTAACTATATCCCCTAAAACCGCCCCACAGGATCGCCGCGTTCATCTGAGCTCTCCTCCGATACATCCTCTTGGGAGTCTTCGTTCCGTTTCCTCTTCCTCCCAATGGCCACTGCTTCCAAAGCAGAAGGCGAAAAGAAGCGTGCCAAATAAATGAGCGGCTTCTGGCAATTACGCGCAAACTTTCAGGATAGCGGAACGTAGGGAATCTTCATGGACGGTGGCCATGTCGAATTTTAGGTTTTTGTTTATGCGGGCGGATTCATCGGGCGTGAGTTCGTCAGGCGAGGGAATAGCTTTGGACGGTGATGGGCTGGGTTCCAGGGAGATCCTTGTCGATGGCAATTGCTTGCGTGCTGTTTTGAACGAGAATTTCTGGGAGGGCCTCGAAATGGGGTTGCGTGGCGACAACTGCTTTGTGCGTGCCATAATAAGGGAGAAGGGGCGGATCAAACGAACAAATGGACCAGTGCGGAAAGGGACTTGGAAAGCAGACGGGCGAGAAGCAATGATATTATAACGCGAAGGGAGAAGATTTTTCTTAGAGCACGCCGAAACTCCGGAAATGAGACTCGTGAATGAAAATCGCGCCTGGCCAAAGATTGAAGTTGTTTATGGGATATTAAGTTTTGGCACTTGCCAACTCGTCCTCGACTCCCGCACCGAACGGTTTATAGGCAAGTTCGTACAAGGCTGTTAAGATCTTCTACGGTATAGATGGAGGCGTCCCCGAGTGAGTTTGACTTAAATTAGCTCCGGATTTCCTGAATTGAACCTGAGAGTCACGAAATATGGTTAATTTAAGAGCCAAGCGAGGCTGCATTCCTCACTGATTTGCGGCGACACAGCTTGTGGGAGGTGGAAAGTAGGGGTGTTCTCCGACGTTGATAAGACTAAGTACAGGTGCGTCAGGATTGCGGAAAATAGCAGTCACCGGGTGGAGACGCTGATGTTCCTGAGGAAATTTGGCCTCTACTGCTCTACTTAGCCTCCTTCGCACAACGTTTACTTCCTTTGGAAGACGAGAAAAGAATTACCTGTAGACGAGGCGTTGCCTGAATTACAAAAGCAGTTTCCCGCTCCCACTCTATAACAGCCCTAAGTTCCCGTTGTACGAAAATAAAGGTGTGAGCCTTATGAGTATAAACTGTAAAGTCATCATAATATAACTACCCATTCACTTCTGTTGACAAATGGATTGGAAATCGTGATTGGCTGCCCTGTAAGTTTGGGCCGAAGCCTTCACAGGCAAGACCCCGATAGTTTTCAGCTCCTTTGCGATTCAGTAAGGAGAGCATGTTCCTTTGATACGCATAGCTATGAGCAAACATGACAAACGACAGCAACCACCCACCACAAGCTTTTGGTACAATGATCTTGTAAGCCGGCTATGGACTACAGGTATTGCGCAATGCGGAGCTACTCTGTCTACAGCCCTTCGCAGTCAACGTGTCACAACAAAAAACAATATGGCACGGTCGATGCCGCATTGCAATTCGGTCGGAGGAGCATGTTCCCTTTCGTACACATAGCTAAGAGCAAATAAACAGACCTCAGTAACTACCCACCACATCTTGAAAGCCAGCTAGGGATCACCCTATTGCGCAATGCCAAGCTACCCTCCCGCAAACGTGTTACTAGATAAACTTGGCATTTACCACCCTACATGTTCCGCGTTGATTCTGCCACTGACATCTACAATTATAGGCCCTCACTATGAGGAACACCGAACCTCCCAGGGCGGCGCGGTAGCAAGCCAGAGCAGGGGAAATTCGAACTCTTCTCCGCCAGCAAACACACGAAGCCGGAGAAAAGAGCTACAACTATAGTGCGTCCGTAGAACCAAGCTTTGACAGGGAGGTGGGACGATATAACCCAGGAACTGCGCACTGAAGGGCTGCTTTAGGACAGCAAGCGCCAGGACATATGAAGCCCAGGCCAAATGAGGTTCAGCAGCTATGTGTACAAGCCCAAGTAATCAGCTGTACCTCCGAAGCTCACGATCAAACGTGAGCTTCGAGAACATCGTCAAGGGGCCGCAGCACGAGCCTCAAACCACGAAGGCGAAACTCATATTTGCATGTTTGACTAAATATGGGCAGGCGTACCTAGAACGACACAGCCATGTTTGCATAGACTTCTTCGCAATATATTTCTCTAGTCTTTTAGTCAAAGGGCTGAATATCTGAGGAACGTCTCAAGAATTATCCTAATCCACAAAGGATGCGTGGTAAACTTTATAGCGCATGAGATCGTCCAAGCAGGTTTGGATGCTGGCTGTCCTTTGATGAAAGACATAATAGCCTCACTAGAGGGAGAAAGAAAAATCGAATCCCCACCACGGACCATATGGCAAGCGGCATATATATGAAAAAGTCAATACTTTTGAACAGTTTCAATCGTGAATTGATCCGATGTGGAGACGTAAAAGACTGCCTTACTGAAGGGAAGGGATCAAGAACTCTTCCGAGTTGCTGTGGGTCTAATTTGAGGAAGAAACGGGCTTGAAAAGGATATCGATGAGCAGGTGTTCTTTGACACTTCTCCGTGGGAGATCCATCAGGCTTTGACCAAGTGGTAATTACGGGCTGTCGCCATTGCTACAAATTCGTATGCACATATTTTGGTTCTGCTATGAAGCCCTCCAGATTATACCTCCATTGGGTCCTCAACCTTGTTCGTCTGTTCTGCTACTGCCTTGGGCTTCTTCCGGGATTATCATTCGCTTGAACTGTAGGATAAAGCTTTCTGTGTCACCTCCATACGATTCCTGTAGGAACCCTATGAGCTCATCCCGATAGTAATAATGCATGGCATCCAGCGGTGACCTCCTTAGAGTCTCAGATGCAATGATGTATCGAAGTCCTCCAGTCCATCTTGCAGGCGCTGCACATTCCGACCCGGTCTGTATGTGTATAAATCGTCATTGAAGCTATACTTTCTAGCGAGCTGTCGTGCCCATTATGGGGTAAGCACAAAGGGAAGCGGCTTTGCATCTCTCGGATCGCGTCGAGAGTTGGCGCTGCGATAGTCGCATGCAACTTGAGGGGAGGTTTCCTATTCCACAGTAGTAGTAGTATTAGACGAAGGCCGTATGCTAGAAAGTCATTTGCAGCTACCCCACTACTCTCACAGTAAGCGCGGGACGTGGGCGTGGATGTGGGCGTGGGGTTGTAAAGGTTATTGGCCGGTACTTGTAGTTGCAGTAGTGAGGGGAGGGGCGCGGCGGCGCCAAGTCAAAGGCGCCGCCCAATTTGCTTCTGATGGCTCCACATATCAACATCAACATCAACATCAACTCCCACCTGAGGTTTACCTTTACTGTATCATCAGTTACACCGCGATGCCAATGATAGGCCCGGAAGGGTTTTTTACATAAAGGTTTCTTGATTATATTCCGCCGAAATAATACCTCTTGTAACCCCTTTTGGGTGTGGCGGGCAGCCGCGTCCCAGCTACCTACTGCCCGGCAGAACCCCACATCACGTCTGATCAAACGAAACGAAACGGGCAAACACTCTCTTATACAACATACAACACTCGTCCTTCCCTCATCTGAGGTTGTCGACTGTATTCGCAGATACAGAGCCGCTACGACAATGGTGGGCGTCTACCTTCGAGCATCCAAAGGATGGCTGTCCGGTCCAAAGCTGGAAAGCCTTCTGGGGAAGGGCTTAATACACCTTTCTCGTGCTCCGCGATTGCCACTTGATCGATCCGATGACATACGCTATTACTCGCAGATGCCCGACAAGGACCCAACGGTCAGCATCCCAGTCTCCTTCTTTGAATTTAGCTGATGTATCAAGGCCAAAAATACTATCCCCGCATGGGAATACTGGAGCACAGAAGCGTTCACGGGGGCCGAAGCGATGATTGATCGTGACCAGGAAAAAGGCGATATTCAACCTGAAATGTCGATTAAGCTCGCCGGACTTGTTAAGCGGTTGCACAGAGTGCCTACAGTCGACAATCCGGACCAGACGCCCGCCCTTGTCCACGCAATCATAAACCAATCCGCAGAGATCTCCGAAGTCAATACCACCAAAGAACCAAATCCCTTCACCCAGTCTCTGGTAGAATACTTCCAAGCCACAAAAGGTGCATCAGAGAGGGACTTGGCAGGCGTCAAAAAGGACTTCGCCAGCCTCAAAAAGTACTTAGCCAGCCTCAGAACGGCCGACCGCAAGGAGTTGTCAGACGAAGTAGCCCGCCTCGGGAATGACATCGGCTATGGAATCGTGTGGGTTCAACAGTCTCCGAACTCACTGGCCGTTTATATGTACTACGCCCCTAGCGGCGAGCATCTGGCGGAAGAGTACCGGAATCGACGCAATATGATCGCACATTCATTCAACCCTTGGAAGGATATCGAATTGTTCATTTGGGCAAAGCAATACAAGCGGCAAAATCTGATCGAGCATGAAGGGCAGATTTTTGAGGGGCTGAGACATACCTACGGGCTGTCTCTCGACTGGGTCGAAGAAAATCTATGTAAGCCATTTTATTGCGATGCTGAGAACCCATAGCTAATATGACCAGCTGCTCTCAAACAAGCCCCGCGTCTACAACTAGTATTGATCGCGGTAGCTAGAATGTTCGCGTGGAAGTTCAGCAGATACCACACGACGCAACCGAAAAAGCAGAATCAGGCTCGCTATGATGCGGTTGTTGAATCACGAAAATTGCTTGTGGAACAAGTTATGCTTCCAGATGGTATTGCAAAAATGGAAAAGGCACTGCGTATGGAGGATAGCCCACAGCGCTGTCTGGTACACAAGATCATCGACGCAGTCATAGCATTGGGAGATGTCGGACGCAAGCAAAAACCCGGTCCGGCTATTTTGCCCGAGTTGAAGGAAGGTAGTGGGTTTAAACTCAGCGGAGAAGTCAACGGAGAACGTTGGGGGGCCTACTTTTTATCGGATGATGTTGACAGGTTGTTTAGAGAAGATGACTGGCCGGTGCGATGAAGTCTGTACATTTGCGGGCGTCGCAATTGTAGCGGGATTCGGATTGCTCGTATTCATGGCGTTGATGGTTGGGGTTTAGATATGCAAAAAGGGTTGGGTTGACACGACACAACTACGGAGTATATTCAGTCGCATTTACAGAGTGGTACGGGAAAATGGTGTTATGATACTGAGCGATTATATCAAAGAAAGTTCATTCAATCTACGAGAAAGACTCGAAGGAGTATGCTGCATCAAACCTCCCTGCAACTTCAGCTAGTGTAACCTGGACTCCCCAAAGGCATTATCCTTCCCGTAAAGCCCTCATCTAGCATGCAATCCCACATCTATTTCGATCCCTGTCGGCCTCATGTCAGTTTCGGGGACGTAGTACAAGAGAAAGACGCTTTATTTATAGCTGATATTTCTTTACCAAAACCCAAAGCTACAACTCTTTTCAGCCTCCTCAGCTTGAATCCTTCCCTATGCTGATTAAAAAAATATGACCGTCTTATTACGTGGTCCGATAACCCCGGTAAAGGGCAGGTCAATTTGAAATATCTTTGCTAGAAATTTCTTATATTTACTCAGTGGTATACGAGTAAGAAGTTTGCTCATTTTTAGATTTCCTGGGTTCCCTCGGAGATTTCTTAATATTACTAGCAAAACTTTTAATAATGCACAAATTAGTCGCGACTCCCTTCTTTTATAATAGCCACATGCGGCTCATTGGGCATAGCAAATATATATAGTATAAAAAAGCGGCACAACGCCGAAAACGATTAGAGGCAAGAAAATATAGCTTATCGCGCTCGATCTCTGAAACGAAGATGCAATCAAGCTGTTAATGTGCAGTCGAGATGCTAGGAGAAGCTTGAAATGAGCCTCTATTTAGCGCTGTAGGGAAGCTAATATGAAAACATTGCTTATAATATTAGAAGAGCCTCATTATCTCAAGGCAAATCCCTTATATTATTGCTACCCAATCTCCATCGGCGCCTGATTCTCTCTCATATGTGTACCTGCTAATTCCGCCTGCGGCGTTCCGCCCAGCTCATGCGGCTTCGGACTATCAATTCCCAATTCCGCCTTCTGGAAGTCCGAACCTTCTTTTGTCTTTCGAGCCGCAGCTCGTTTACCAAAGTAGAAAAATAGCCCTAGTAATCCAACCAAGAAAAGCACGCCGAGTGCAACCCCAACGCCTATCCCGGCCTTTGTGCCGGTCGAGAGAGAGGAGTGTGGTGCAGCTGGGGTATTGCCTGTGCTCGGTGCAGATGTGGATGTCGGTGTCGACGAGGAAGCTGAGCTAGAGCTCGAACTCGTCGCTGCGCCGGCTGTCGCGCCTCGGATTTGAAATTGGGATGTGTTGCAGCTTGATCCAGTATCATCTTCGAGAAAGAAGAAATATGTATCGATGGGCATGCTAGAAGGCACATCCCATGTAAAGGAATTTTGATCAGAATTGGCCGCTGTGGTATTTCATTAGTGCTTGTGAATCAAATGATATAAACAGAAAATTGTACTTACAACCAATAGGAGCAACTTCAGTGGAATTGTTATAGGGACCTGTTTTCAAATCTATCGTCACTAAACTAATAGCCTCGGACCATCCGATATTGACAGGTTGACCGACAGTGACTGTATAGTTCGAATTGGAATTGGTATCCGGATTGATGCAAGAAATTGCATGTGCCTGGGCGATCGCAAGGCCCAGCACGCAGAGTAAAGGAATCTTCGAAACCATGGCCGTATGCCCTTCTTGCTTGAGTACGAAAAAAAAAGAAAGTCGACGGAATATATTGCCAAAAGTCGCCCTTATCTTTTTCCCACTCGGCCGCTCGCACGCGCGCGCGCCAAAAATGGCAACAATATTCTCAGCCGCCAATAGTGCCATGCAGCCACATGCGGCTCATTGGGCAGCGCAGACACACACAGCATAAAAAAGCGGCACGGCGCCGAATCGATCAAAGGCAAGAGAACCAGCCTATCGTGCTCGATCTCTGAAACGGAGATGTAGCCACGCCGTAAGTATGCGGTCGAGGCGCCCAGAGAAACTCAAAATGAGCCCCCGTTTAGCGCTGTGGGGAAGTCAACCTGAAGATACCGCCCAAAACACCAGAAGAGCCTCATCAGCTCGACGCAAGTCCCTTATACTAACATACCCAATCTCGAGCGGCTCATGCATCTCTCTCGTCTTTCCTCTCGGCGTGCCTTTGAATTCCTTCAGCTGCAGCCCTTAGTTCCCAGCTCTGCCTTCTGAAAAGCCGTGCCGTCTTCTGTCTGTTTCCGAGCGGCGGCGCATGCCTCCAGAGCTCTATTCAGCCTCCGCAACCCGAGCCGAATTATCTTCAAGGGCTATCACAGCATCCCAGACGACTGCAAGAAGCTAATCATGTATCCCAAAACACCCCACAACCCCTTTCCTAACCATCCCGCACTCCCACTTAGGTCCCGAAGAAATCAAAGTTGAGAAAGGGCCCCAGGGGTAAGCGACTTCGCCTTCCCATACATACACCACGCACAAAAATCGCAGGGGGCTTGGGGATCATCAATATTATTTCACACGCTATATACTAACAAGACCGTGTCACATCGCACCGCCATCACCCCCTAAAACGCAAAGCAGAGATCCAGATTCTGGCGAAACTTTGTGATCCCAATGAACTAGATCAAGCTCATGCATCCACTCAAATTTCGGAAGATGCAACGCGCATGCTAAATAAAAGCACTTTTCCCAACACCCGTTGCTGCAGTAAAATGTATGAGAGGTAAGGTTGCGTTTTTAAAAGGTAGGTGAAATTCTGGTAGGTCAAGTTTTGGGGTAGCTGCAAGGAGATAGACGGGAGTGCTTATACACCGTGCTTGCCGCCTGTTCGCTCAACCATTGTCTTACGGCGCTCTCTGTCTTTCTCTGGGGGAAAGGTTAGTATAGGTTACATCTTAAAAGTTTCGGGGTACGTACTCTCGTCCCAGACCAAGAAGTCATGAAGAGCGTTTCCAGCGGGAACCATGGGCAACACAGGCACCTTCTTATCCGTAACAATCTCCAGGAATGCAGGTCCGTCACTCTCAATTAACCAGGTCAAAGCGTCTTTAACATCATCTGGCTTGATGCACCTCCGGGTTTGGATACCCATGGCGTCTGCCAATTTCTGGAAATTTGGGTTCTCGGAGTGGGTGTGTGCGTATCGGTCCTCGTAGAAGATGTTTTGCCATTGGGTGACCATTCCTTGCTCCTCGTTATTTAAGACGATGATCTTGACGCCGATGTTGAATTGCTTTGCTGTTGACATCTCGGTCAAGGTCATGTTGAAGGAGGCGTCACCGTCGATGTCGATGACAAGAGCATCCGGTCGAGCAACCTTGGCACCGATAGCTGACGGGAGACCGAAGCCCATAGTTCCGAGACCACCGGAGGTGATCATCGTTCTTGGATATCTCCATCTGAAATGCTGGGCTGTCCACATTTGATGTTGGCCGACACCGGTAGTGATGATGGTCTCGTCTTTTCGGTGTGCGGTGAGATTTGAGAGTTCTTCAATAACGGTCTGTGGCTTAATGAGACCTGTTCGGTCAGCCTTCTCGTAATTGCTGAGCGGGAACTTTTCCTTCCAGTAGTTGATTTGTTCGAACCACTCCTTCCGGTCAGTCATGCTCTTCTTCTCAACCTGGGGCAAGAGAAGAGCCAAGTTAGCGGCAACATCTCCTTCTACAGCCTCAGTGGCTTGAACGACCTTGTTGATGTTCTTTGGCATGATTTCGAAATGCACAATACCTCCTCGTCCCTCTGAAGCAGCAAGCTTAGCTTGTGGTGCGAATTTGGGGACACTTCCGGTTACACGATCATCGAAACGGGCTCCCAGAGCGATGATGAGATCGGCTTCTTGCATGGCAAGGTTTGCGTAGGCAGCACCATGCATACCGAGCATATGTAGGGCCTTGGAGTCCAATTCGTCGAAACCACCGAGACCTTGGAGGGTAGTTGTAACGGGAATAGATGCCTTGTCGCACAATTCCTTCAAGAGCTTAGGGCCTTCGGGAAGAGCAATAACACCCTGGCCAGCATAGATGACAGGCTTCTTAGCCATGTTGAGCAAGCGAGCCACACGTCCAATAGTAGCTGCAAGCTGTCTCTGGCTGTGCTCGACGGCAGCCTTTGAGGCTTGACTAGGAAGGATTGGAAGTGTGCTGCTCATCGGGATGGCCTTTCGCAGTATAGCGGCGGTAACATCTTTAGGCAAATCCACCAAGACTGGTCCCGGTCGTCCCGAAGTGGCAATCTCGAAAGCCTCGTTGATTCTCTTGGGCAACTCAGCCACGTTCTTGACCATTACGTTCCATTTCGTGCATGCTCTTGAGATGCCAATAACATCAGCCTCCTGGAAAGCATCACTGCCAATTGCTGAGGTCACGACCTGACCGCAGAACACAACCAACGGGGTTCCATCGGAAAGGGCATCCTGGATGGGAGTGATAACATTCGTCGCACCGGGTCCAGATGTTACGAGAACAACTCCTGGCTTGCCACTAGCTCTGGCGTAACCCTGTGCCATATGTCCCGCGCCTTGTTCATGTTTGGGGAGGATGAATTCGAAGTGTTTTGAGTTGTATATAGCATCAAATACGGGGAGAATTGCGCCACCGGGATAACCAACTGCGATCCAATTAGCAAGATCAATTGACATCACCTGGAGGGGGACTAACAGATATGTTTGACGCCTTGTCTAAGCATCATCTCGTGAAAGATTTCTCCACCAGTCTTTCCAATGAAACTGGAAGTGGGTTAGTATATACTTTATGAGTGGCGGTGACTCAAACACTTACGACTCGTCCATTTCTGGCTGTCGAGCATTTTGTAAAGGGTTCTCGCGCCTCGTGGGTGTATGATTGAATGCGGGACTGGGACTTTCTCTAGGTTGCCTATACAATTGTCAGGGTGGGGTGAGTCACTGTTGGAGAAGGAGGGCATACGCAGAGGGGGCGGCTGCGGCGGTGGTTTGTGATCTAGTTGATGCTGGGCCTTTCTTGACGATGCCAATGGCGGCAGGGGCAGGGGAATTCGAGAATGGTCTTGTATTGCATCTTTGAGTTTGCTTGAGGGCGCGTACGGCGCTGCGTGCAGGTACGGATCGAAGCATGGTGGCGGTGGTGTTGTTGGAGTGGAGAGGAGAAAAAGGGCGAGCGGGTGCGCTCAATTATTGTGTGCGAGCGGATGTTGCACAGTCTATGCGGGGACCCTTCGTGGTACTCCGTACCTTATTCACAAACAGAAGTATATTCGTGGCAGAAAACGAGGTGGTGGTGGTGGAGATCTTGCTCGAAAATCGGAAGGATATGAGTCGACCAGAGCCAGAGGCCAAAAAATGGATTTAGCGATCTCGGAGAGGAGCAGAGTAAAATGTGGGGAACCCCAGCTGCGAGGAGCCGCGGTCCAATCACATGCGATAAAACACGTGCCTATCTGCTGTTTATGGCTCGACTTTATCTAAGTTTAGATATAAATCTAAACCTTCTGTTTTGAACTTGTTTAATTCTCGTCAGCCTTGTGGGCAAGGCCGAGCAATCCAAAAAGTAAGTTCACTGTTCCTCCTTCCTCTCCCGTCGCCCTCGTGGCCAAAAAAGACGGGGGGCGATTGTGTCCCACACGCCAAGCGCACCAATCAACTAACTCATCGTTCGTCCATCGGTCTTTCTGCAATCCAAACGGCGGATATTTGGCGGGGGATCCAACCTTCTACCACCACCTGCTCAGCATTGAATTGCAATTTCGTTCCTTTCGGTACCCTTTGATTCCTGAAACCTATTCGAGTACAGCTTCATGCTTAACCAACTCCTAGAAAGCCGTTGAGAACACCTTTTGCATCCTATTACCCCGCGATACGAGCCCCACGTAAACAAACATCATGGCAGGAACCGTCCCTATCGCGAAGTCTCTGAAAGACATATACACCGACGATGCGATACCTACGCAGACAGGAAGATGGCAGACATTGTTGAAGCAGTTCAAGTCCAATTATGGCCACAGCCCCGAATTTGTTTCTCGATCGCCAGGCCGAGTCAACATTATCGGAGAGCACATCGACTATTCCCTCTACTCTGTTCTGCCCATGGCAATTACAGCAGATGTTTTACTGGCAGTATCAGTTATTGATGATGCACAAGCTTCGTCAGATACCTATAAGATCAAAGTCTCCAACATCCAGTCCTCGAAATTCCCCTCTCACGAATTCGACATCCCATATGGCTCGGTCGAAATCGATTCCAAAGTCCACGAATGGACCAACTACTTCAAATGCGGCCTGCGATGCGCTTTAGAGTTACTGCAGAAGAAGCATGGAGCGGGGTTCAAGGCCAAGAGTATGGAGATATTAATGGACGGGACGGTACCAGCAGGAGGTGGGTTGAGCAGTTCTGCGGCCTTCGTCAGCGCATCTGCATTAGCAGTCATGTTCGCCAATGGGGAGAAATCGGTGGACAAGACACAGTTGACCGAATTGGCAATCGTCAGTGAGCGAGCTGTGGGTGTCAACTCTGGAGGAATGGATCAATCGGCTTCAGTCTTCTCCCTACGCGGTTCCGCCCTTTTTGTCTCTTTCGTCCCAACTCTCACCGCGAGACCCGTCTATTTCCCAAAAACCTCACCCGAACTCACCTTTGTGATCGCCCAATCCTTCGTTCAATCCGATAAATATGTTACAGGCCCTGTCTGCTACAACTTGCGTGTAGTAGAATGCAGCTTAGCAGCAGCTTATCTACATGCCGTACTCAACAAATCTTCCTCCCCACTCCCCGCAGATTCAGGACCCCTGGGAATATCGCTACAGGGGTTCCACAGCACATATTTCAAGGACACGACCAAATCCTTCGAAGACCAACTCAGCGAAC
Organism: Lachnellula suecica; assembly: GCA_007825345.1. Lineage (NCBI taxonomy): Eukaryota > Fungi > Ascomycota > Leotiomycetes > Helotiales > Lachnaceae > Lachnellula > Lachnellula suecica. Next base: position 29,899 of record QGMK01000266.1, read on the forward strand.
TGGTCGAACTAACGAAGTCAAGCCTAACAAAGGAGGAAGGATACACAAGAGAAGAAATTGCTCCCGTAATAGGCATGACAGTCGAAGAACTCAACAAACGCTTCACGTCCACCTTCCCCGTCCGCGGCACACATTTCAAGCTCCGCCAACGCGCCCTCCACGTCTTCTCGGAAGCCCTCCGCGTCCTCCAATTCATGTCCGTCCTCGAGAACCCCAGCACAGGCAGCGACGGCAACACCGAAGCCTTCAACAATAAGCTAGGCCATCTCATGAACGAGACCCAAGATAGCTGCAGCAACGTCTACGAATGCAGCTGCCCGGAACTAGACAAGATATGTGCAATCGCTAGGAAAGCAGGCAGTTACGGCTCCAGGTTGACGGGTGCGGGGTGGGGAGGCTGCAGTGTGCATTTAGTGCCAGCTGATAAAGTGGAGGCCGTCAAGAGCGCATGGGAGAAAGAGTATTACGCAGAGAAAAAGCTGACGCCTGAGCAGAAGGAAGCTGCAGTTGTGGTTAGTAAGCCTGGAAGCGGAAGTGCTGTATTTGTCGTCGAAGGCGAAAATGTGGTTTGAGCGACTTGTCTATAGAAATTGAACAAACACACCATAAAAAGGTTCGGTCAAAATTTGACCATTCTCATTTCTACTTCTACCTCCACGCCCAAGTGAACAAACACCAACTGATATCTACAGCTTAAAATCACCATTAACCTTCTCACCTCCCACAACCCCTCCTTGACTCTGCATCTCAGCCACCTTCTCCGCCAGCCCGATCTTCAGCGCCCGGCTCCGCTCAGTGCATAACTCGTAGATGGTGCTAAGATTGAATGTTAGGGCGTGAAAGCTGTTGCTGTCGTCTACCAATCCCTCCAACGCTTCTCTAGCTGCATCCATCCTCCCCAAATACAGCAAGCTCACCGCCAAATTCTGCTTGTACATCGCATTTCCTCCCCCTCCACTTCCATCTTTAACCAACCCCTCCCACACCCCCGCCGCAGCCTCGTACGAACCATCGGCCATTAGAGCTAACGCCTCAATGACCCTCCCCTCTCCACTTCCACTTTCATCGACGGAGACGCTCTGGATGCAAGCACGCGCAGCATCAACATCCCCCAAACACAAAAACAGCAACGCCTTCTGCATCTCATGCCCAGCCCCCATACTAGCCAAAAACCTCGCCGCGCCGCCCAAATCATCCATTTCTATCAGCGCGGACGCTGCTCTGATGCCCAGCTCGCCCAACCTCTCCTCCCAAAGTGTGATATCTTCTTCAATTTCTTGGCAACTTGGGGAAGATTGAGGTTGGTTTTAAGGGCGGTTTTGAGAGAGGTGAGAGTGAGGCGCGCTTCTCGCGCCAGCTCGTAGAAACCCATGACGCCGCGGCGCGCGTCCGCGTAGCCCATGCCCTGCAGGCGCACGG
>QGMK01000267.1:0-31295 GCA_007825345.1 Lachnellula suecica
TTAATTATAATAAAGCCGGCCTATTATAATTTTAAATTATAATATTAATGCAAGTGCTATAATAATTAGAAAATAAAACCTTAAAGATCTTTACTTTATTAATACTTTATATATTAAATTTCACTTTTATTTTTCCGACATCGTTTTAAACCAAGCAACCGTAGCAATCAAATCTATTGTTTATTTTCAATATGACCGTTGACATCGGAGAACAGTCGCCACGCAAGATATCTACCGATCCTTCCATCGCCGGAACTGCAAAGCTCTACTTAAAATGCGCATTCGAAGCCTTTCCCAACATTCTCGCTTTCGTCCTGGCCATTTTGCTAGCTATATACAGCGGGCCTCCACTAGATACCATATTAGGCTCGGCACAATGGATAGCACCCAGAATTTTTGTTCTTGGGTAGCCAATTCTATATTTGTCTATCCGTGGGAGATCCCTTTAGAAGGAGGTAGAACCAAAGCAAGATTTGGCATTTTTGAAAAACAACCTCATCACCAGACGCTCTTAAATCCGATTCGGTCGATTCCCTGCTCGGCCATATTATCTTATTTTCCTGCAACCGTAGAATGGAGCATATTAAAATGGATCTGGTCCATACCTGGACCTCTCAGTACAGGTGATCTGTGGGCTTCTGTATTGATATGGGTAGTGGCCGGCTTTATAAGTCTTTTGGCTATTTTTGCGTTGGCTACAGCCATGCTGTTCATATGGTTTGTGGTGATAGAGGATTTGGAAGCCGTTTATAAACTGAAGTACAAAGGAGCGCAACAAAGGGAAGAGGAAGCGTCGAGCCTTGAGAGTGTATAAATAATACTCCAACAATTTTTGGTTTGCCAATCTCTCAAACTTATTCTCTCAAGAGAGGCTGTAGAGTATATCCTAATGTGAGTTCTCGTGCTGATACCTAGTGATCCCGTCAAAGTCTTGGGACCGATCCATCTAGTACTTTCCTAGGTTAGCAACTAGTTTTGTTCAATACTTGGTGACGACGAAAGGTATGCGTGACCTCCCTAGGCCGACTTTAGTTCGGATCGAACGGCGGGAGCTTTTGTAGAATAACCTTGAGATTTGATATATTCCATAACATTTCTTTCTCGAATAGTATCCCGGTTTCCCAACACCTTATCGAAACCGCCCTCACCATGACTTCTCCGAAATCCAACCAGACGATACCGAAACTATACTTGAAATGTGCCCTGGAAGCATCCCCAAATATCCTTATGCTGTTCGTGGCTGTGAGCTGGCTATGCTTTGCAGGCTCCCCACCAGAGACCGTCAGGTGGACACTTCTATGGCTCGCTCCAATTACCATCCCGACGATATTCTCGATTATTTATTTCTGTGTCCATAAACCAGTTGAATATATTGAGAACTCGAACAACTATGGCTTCTTCCCAAAAACATCATATCAGCAAGCGGTTCTCAATCTTGTTCGATCATCGGCATGCAGCGTGGTGCTTTCGATGGTGGATCTTTTATGGCTTTACGACGCACTTAGTGGGCTGGCAGCGCACTTGCCACCGTTGCAACAGAGAGCAGCCATGCTGGAGTGGTTTGCAAACGGCTTCATGGCTCTTCTAGCACTTGCATTATTTTTGAGCCTGCTGTATCCAATATGGTTGGTACCATCATATGACGATGAAGCCAGGACGAAACTCCCGAAAAATGCCAACGAGGAATGGGAGGAAGCTTCGGAGATGTTGCCTCGAACTAAGCCTTAGATATGTGGCGTGGCAAGAGCCATATTTGAAGCGAAATAGCTCCAAGGGCGCAAGTGTCGTGGTTTTCGTAGCATGCATTTATCTGTCAGCAATTTGGAATTTGAGTTGGCAACCGCTGCCGACGAAATATTTGTTAGGAGAGGTGATTTGAAAAGCAAACGACGAAATCCAATTACCATCATTAAGTCAAGGTTTCAACACTCATACCTGTCATATCGTAGTGAATGATTACTATATCTAGAAATACAACGTTCTTGGAGTCACGATTCGGGCGTCTATCTTGGGGTTTCAGGGGCTGATTAGCGAGCCACTCAACCTGAAGCTCAGGCTTGATAAGCGGAAGATTCCAGATCGCGGGGCAACTTTGACCCCTCCAGCAACAACATCTCCTAACAACTCCTCCCAACATCACCTCCAATATCACCTCCTCCAACCTCCACAACACCAACAACCATGCAGGAAATCAAATCCCTATCGCAGTTCAACAAACTCAAGTCCAATCCCCTCCTCATCATCGACTTCTACGCAACATGGTGCGGGCCGTGCAAAGTCATCTCCCCCGCCTTCGAACGACTCGCCAAGCCCCATGAATCCTCTACCTCCATAATCTTTGCGAAATGTGACGTGGATAAGGCGAAGGACGTGTCGCAGACATGTGGGATCACTGCTATGCCTACGTTCCAGTTCTTCATGAACGGGGCGAAAGTGGATGAGGTGAAGGGCGCGGATGTGCAGCAGCTCACTACGAAGATTGGATATTACACAGCTGCGGCAGCGAAAGAAGGTCCTGCTGCAGGAGCTTCAAAACCGGCAGAATCGAAAAGCGCTGCAAGTGGACCGGGAAGCTTGAGGTCGTTGATCGATATCGACGATGCTAGGTTGCTCAACAACTCGAACCTCAGCTCCGTCAAGAATATCGCAAGCCCTCCACCCGCCGGATACGCCGTAGCGTCAGCTTCTGGCGCGCGTCTACTCATACATATTCCCTTTACACAGGCTGTCACGCCCAGCCACCTCCAAATAACAATTGCGAAGGGTGCTGGTTCCAATGCCCCTTCGAGGATACAAATCGGTACAAACGTTCCCGTGAGGATATCGAAATCGCCCGAGGGAGTGGAATCCAACGATCTAGATATGGATTCTTCTTTGAGTAAGGCGGAGAATTCGCAGGCTTTTAATGTGTTTTCGGACGAATATGTGGATGGGAAGGCTGAATTGAAGCTCAAGGCTTCGAAATTTACTGCTATTAAGAGTTTGACAATCCGGATTGATGCAAATTTGAGTGGTGACGAAAAGACTGTTAGCAAGATTGGCACCCTCGATATCATTGGGATTAAAGCATAAATGAAAGAAAGATAAAATGTGAAGAATGCCCTAGAGCTCATGGGAAATCAAAATTGCGCCCTGTTCAGATTAATCCCTTTCTATCCTTTCTGAATCAGACCAGCAGGCGTATGAGTAGACATCCTCCAAGAGATTTGGGGCCGGTACAGTAACACTATACGAAATGCAAGGGCGGGACCGAACCGAAGCAACAGGTCATTAATCATGTAATCTTCTTATGCTTATGGTGTTTCAGAACTGGGTGAAAATTCAAAGTGGCTACATTGGGTATCATCTGCTACGCTACATCATCACATCCTATCAAACATCCTCCTTTTGATCAACATTGCTGTCACCGCCGTCACCGAGAATCCTACCACGTTTTTCGAGAACCTGCAGAAGTCCACCAACTAAATGCAAACTCCCAGTAACCAGAATCACAGCCCTATCCTCGCCTTCCGAAATCCGCACAGCTAGATCAACAGCCTCCTCGACGCTGCCGTAGACCATATGTAGACTGTTCCTGTCCAAACTTCTATAATCATCCGCGAGCTTCGTCTGTATGGGTAGCTGCGCCTTCCGACCTTTGTTGGCAGCGGCAAACGGCTCATTCGTGGGAAAAGCCGCGTACCTGAAAATGGGCAAGAGTGAGAACCAGTGCTTGCTATGGCTCGTTGACAGCGGATCAAATGTCGTTAGGGTGGTGAATAACTGTTGTAGTAGTGCCGATCCATCGCGATCTTCCTGGTTGAAGATCAGCATCATTGTTGTGGGCGGACGGGATGAGGCGAATGCTTCTTCCATTTTGGACCGGAACCAACGGGCTGCGGCTGCTATGCTGTCGATTGTATGCGCGCCGTCGATGAGCCAATCTATGTTGCCGTCTTTGCGGATCTCGCAGCGGCCGGGCCACTTGACTGTTTCCAGTCCTTGCTGGAAGCGTGCTGGCAGGCCCGTAGAATGTCCCACAACGAATGAGGCATTGTCCACAGCCTCATTTTGCGTCTCGGTGTTCTTTTTGCTCGTAGGCTCGGGGGTGGGAGGTACGTCTTGCGTCACCCCTATGCCTCGCAAATACGACGCAGCCACTGCCACCGCAAGACTAGCATTGTCCTTCTGAAAGTCCCCCAGTAACCCCAGCTCCAGTTCCCCTGTTTCCAGTTCAGGCAACCGGCTTGTAACCTCCAACTGTACCTCCTTCTCCTTAGCTCGATTCTCCAAGACCGTATAAGCCTCTGGAAGCTGCTCTACAGTAAACATAGGAGCGCCTTTCTTCATGATCCCCGCTTTGTGCCACGCGATCTCCTCAATTGTCTCCCCCAGCATCGCCGTATGATCGATCCCAAGCCTGGTAATGGCGCCCACTGCGACCGCGTCGGCAGGCAGCATGTTCGTGCTATCGTATTCGCCCCCGATGCCACACTCCATGATAGCCGTCTTCACGCCCTCTTGTATGAAAGCGTGGATCGCCAACAGAGTGAGATAGCGGAAGTACCCCGGCCGAGTCTCCCCAGTGTACGATAGCGAATCCTCATTTGAAACGGCTTTCTCAAATCGATCCCACAGCTCGTAGAAATACCGCGTAAACAGACTCTCTGATATGGGCTTCCCATCAATGCGTATTCGTTCCCGGACCGTGACAAGATGCGGTGATGTATAGAGGCCTATCCTGCCCACTTCCGGCCTGCGGTACTGCAACAGTATATTCTCCGCCATCACCGAAACGCTACCCTTCCCCTTCGTCCCCGCAACATGTATGTATCTCTGCCCCTGCCTCCCCAGCTCCGCGGATTCGTAGCCGGCTCTGCGCGCCCATTGTAGCATCTCGGGGATCGCATTGCGGTTCGGGTCTTGGTCTTGCGGGGCGTCGGCGATCGCGGCGCGAATGGTGCGGTTTGATTGCAGGGTCTTGAGAAGGGTGAGGGCGCCTTCGTAAGAGCGACTTGGTTGTGAGTGGGAGTCCATGGCTTGCATAGAAGAGGTCGAGAAGAGACGCGCTGAGGGGGGGTAGAAGTGCAGTGCGATTGCACGGCGGATGCAGGGGGCAAGGAGCAGGAAGGTCGTCATGGATGAAGTTACATAATGATGTTAACAGGGGCATCAATTGAGGAGGCGAGGGAGTAAAGGGAAGAGTTATGTCTATTGATGCGCAAATGAAATATCGCGGTTACTTTCAAGGCATCGCGTCGTCTTTGTAGTTCCCGCCGCACCACGTGACGGCGATGTTGCTTCCTCGGGTTCAGAACCCGGAAAAGGTCTTGGTTTCGCTGCGTGCATGTATAATCTTTGAAAACGGGTATCAGTATTTGTCTCCTAGGGACTCCTCCTCTCCCCACCGCAACATTGTCACGGAGATAGTGGAATATTCGAGACCAAGGAAATGCCAGTCTAGCTATCATACAGCGTCCGCACCCTCCAAAGCAGACAATGCTGTGCCAATCAGGCGCACGCTTCCAGTAATTAACGCTGAAATCTTCTCCGTTCTATATCCACCGTCCAAATCTCTCACATAAGTCAAAGCATCCACCACACTGGGAAGAACTTTGACAATACTCGTCTGAGCACCATTCAACTCTTGCCATCTTTGTGCAAAGGTCATCTGCAAAGCGAGAGGGTTGAGATGGTCGGGATTATGGGCTTTGTCGACGAAATCTGCGGTTTGAAGTGAGTACTGAGAGGGAAATCTGCGATCTGTAACATACCTTTCTTTGTGCTTGTGCCGCCTAGGACGTTGGGACAGAAAACGACGTGATCAAATTTTACGCCCCCGTTCTTGGTAGCCTCGAAGAGGTTTTCAAGGAGCTCGATGGATTCGCGTTCGCCTTGCTGGTTGAATATGAGAACTTGGGTTGCGGAGCTAGACTTGTGTCAGAATTGTCCTCGCGCGGGGAAGAAGGAAGAATACTTCTTTGAACACTCATCGGCGAACCACTTCGCTGCGACAACAATACTATCCGCAGTATGTGCTCCATCCAAATACCAAGTGATGTTGTCTTCGACCTTCTTCTCACATCTGCCTCGCCAGACCACCTGCTCGAGCCCTTCGACAAACTCTTTTGGAAGATCCTCTTCAGGAGCAGCACCGGTATTATAGAGCTTCCTCAAAACAGTATTTGCAAGTTCAACCGCCAACGCCGCATTCGTTCTTTGGAAATCGGCGTCAGGATATATTTTGACCTTTTCGAGTCGTTGATCACACTCATCCACGACATTGAGTGAGAGGACCTTTTTTTCTAGAGCTCGGCTTTGTACAACTTCCATAGCCTCGGGACGCTGTTTCACGGTAAAAGACGAAACAGCTTCCTTCTGAATTCCCCCTTTGTGCCATGCAATGCTCTCAAGAGTATCCCCGAGGGTATAAGTGTGATCGATGCCTAATGTGGAAAGCCCGGTGACCGCAGGTCTGTCCACGATATTCGTGGAGTCATATTCGCCTCCAACACCAGTTTCATAGACCGCGACTTTGACGTCCTCCCTGAGGAATACGTGGTAGCTGAGGAGAGTCAAGAACCGGAAATAAGTCATGCTGTCCCATTCGGGCATGCCTGCTGCTCTTCCTACCTCCATTTTATCCCATACCTCGAAGAAGTATTTGGCGAATAATACTTCGGATATTGGAGCTGAATTGATACGGATACGCTCGCGGACTGAGATGAGATGAGGGGAGGTAAAGAGGCCATGCTTCGAGGGAAAGCCACGTGACTTTCGGTATTGGCCCAGAATGGAGTCGACGTATGCACATGTTGAGCCTTTACCCTTGGTGCCGGCGACGTGCACGATGTTGAGATCGTCGAGTTCATTATTCTACAGAACATAAGTATGAGCTTTGGTCAGTTTGGAAGGGATAATTGCCGTGTAGCCTATGTAGGAAACAATGGTGCGCAGATCGTTGTTTGCGTTCTTATTGATACGTATGCCAGCTTCTCGACGCTCCTTAAGGACCGCAAACGGGGTTTGGAGAGAGTTGAGGCTATCGATAGCGCCCTGAGATGTCAGTGTATGTTGAGTGCAGGGGGGTACTGAACTCACATCGTATGTCCGGAGCGACATTTTTGATGATAATGCTGCTGTAGAAGATCTGGGAGATGCATGCAGCAGCCTTGTCCCAGATATATGGGGAAGACCCCAGTAGAATTGGAATTTGGGAAATAAGGGCCGCATGCCCAAGTTTGATACTGTGCTCTGGTCATGTAGTAGTAACAGAGGTCGGCCTTCGGAGTTGTGTGGTCGCTTACATAATCACAAGCAGAACCACCAGAACTTTCCCGCAACCTTCCCACACGCTTCTTGTTTACTACAAGCTTAACAACGTTTGACAGCATCGTGAACATTCTTCTGAATGTAGAATTAATGACTGATTGATCAAGTTCAGAAATGATGCGGTGGTGTTTAACCCTTGCCCACATCCTTCGCGTTGGACAACGCGTCACGCCCCACGCGTGTTAGAATTTGAGATGGGGCTATTGTGAGGGCTGAAAATGAGGTGTGTATTGCTCCCTGTTACTAATTATAGTGAGTCATAAGACTTTAGTCAAGAGATGATGTTGCTTCTATTCTCTCTACCTCATTATGGCTCCTTTCGCTGCACCAAACCACCCCTGTCAAACTCTAATACTTGAACTGAACTTCAAACCCCCAATCATTCTGTCACTTCCCCGCGTTGCTTTCCTCATTCATGCCATTCACAAAGCCTGAGCCTCTCCAGGAACTAGCGTTCCGTTGTCGATAGCATAGCCATGATCTCTAGCCACCAGCGAGTATGGCACCAGATAACTATCTTCTATCAGCGACGTTCCATGTTCCAATCAGTTTCAAGGGCCACTTACGTGTCAAGGAACGGCAACACTTCAGCCGTACCAGGAGTGTTCCTCCAGTCACGCATCAGATCCATGACGATGCCGAACATGCCCATGAGATGCACACCAGCCTGTTCCATGCGGCGGTTGGCATCAGCAGCCAGCTTATCGGTGAAGGTACCGCTTGCGTCGGTGTTGGCAAACACCTCGTATCCGGCTTCGATCAGCGAGAGAGAAAGGAATGCGGTGCCTGGATGTCATTAGGGCCCAGACGTGCTTGAAGTGGGGTCGAAATTACTCACAGACTTCGGTCACGATACCACCGAGAATCACCTGCTTCTTGCCGGTTGCCTCGACTGCGGCGCGGAAATCGGCGTTGTCCCAGGCGTTTACTTCGCCTTGACGATGAATGAAGGGAGCGGTGGGGTGCATTGCGATGATTTCTTTGGGGAGGGCGCCGTTCGGTCCTGTGGATATGAGTAAGTGGTCGCGCAATGTTGGGTGAGTGACATACCTGTGTCAGCTGATGTTGTCAGGATGGTTGGGAGATCGAAGAGGTTCCCAATTGCAGCGTGGGCGAGAATGCTTTGTCTGAACTCTACGGTGCCGTAGTCTCGGACGAGTTGTGAGAGACCGAGTTGGTGGTCTACTACGATGAGAACCTGAAGCTACGTGTCAGAATTATTCTTCGAATTTGATTGGAAATTGGCTTACGGCATCCGTTTTGTTGAGGCGAACGAAGTTGAATCCTATGGATCGTAAGCTGTCAATTCGTTATTTTTTGGAAGATAAATGCTTACCTTGGACAGAAGTGGCGGCCGTGAGGGCAATGGATACAAGAACGTTGAACTTCATCTTGAAATTGTGTGAAAATTGAAAGACTTGAGAAGATTGATTGCCCGTCGACTTGGAGAAGGTAGTTGATTCGAAGAAAGAAAAGATATGTCTGGAGGAAGCCTATATATACTCGAGTGAGATGAGGTAAACACCATTGTGTCTTTCCTCCTGTGCAAATAACCGCCACGGTTCAATTTTCTTTGATCTAGACTTCATCGGCCGACAAGGTTGTAAGCAAATACATCGGAAACTCAACATCTCCACCTCCTATTCCAGTCTTAGACATCTCGGCCTGCCTTTTGCAGCACTCGTATACATGACCATGGAGTGGTTTGCAGTTTGAAAAATGTAGACAGAGTCATCGGACATTTAATCATTGGTTGCGTCCATTTTCTTCATCTGGTTTAGTGACCTGAGCCGGGACTTTTGTACACCGTCTTTTACCAAATTCTATACCCTTGGCATGCTGTACAGTAGGAAGCGAGTGTCACCCCGGGATGCGCCGAGCCTGCGGCTCTCCACAGTGGACCTTCTGGGCATGCAGCTTGCTTGACTCAGCAACGTCAGCATGACCTAGCAATGGTAAAAATTACAACGCATTTTCTCATTGGACGGAGAGAGTCCCCCGCCACGTTCTTTCGGATTGAATTTTAAAGTGCTTTCATGCCCCGCTAGTGTAACATGATTATTCATCCAGGGACATGCTTGACAAAGATGAAGTTTTTGAGATCTTCACGCTTACACAAGTTACAAACCCCATGCTAATTATCCCATGAAAGTTTTATTACAATTCCAAATTTCCGGTTGAATCTCCCAAGCGGTTGAGTAATCAATCTGCAGGAGTATGGTCACTTGACCTCATACGCTTCTAGAGTCATTTAATCTTTATGAAGCTTCGTTACCTTGTACTTCGTTAATCCTGCTTGGAATATTCGGAAGTTATGCACTTGCATTGTCAAGTCACGATTTTCGTTTGGTGCGGCGCCATTTGCGCGTACTCCCGCCCCTTGACCACTCTCGTCTGGCACAGTTCAAAACCATGGTATGAGGCTCAAGCTTGAGGCTAGTGCCTAGCTATCTTCAAGTCCGTCCAGATAGCAAACACCACGTAAGATATTTCGAAAACGTAAAAATGATTTTCTCTCTGAAACTTCATCACTTCAAAAATGGCGCCATTTAATATCAATTTCTATCCTGCATCCTCAGCTGAGGAAATTGAGCAATATTATGAAACGGGTTCTTCTCCATTTGCAAAAAATCAAAAACTGCTAGAAGAGTGGCTTTCAAGGAGTCTAAATACCATCGACTACCCATATACGACTCCGAGAGCTGGGACTGCAGGAGCTGAGTCTGTGGAGCTCCCGTTTAATATTCCAAATCTCGATCACTCGCATGATCCTATATATTCCGTCAAGATGACGCCGGCAGATCTACGAAAGAATCCACAACTGTGGTTCCAGATCCTGGCGCTAATCCACGACCTCCAGAACTACAGTAAGGATCCCGCAGCACGAAAACGTCTGGACTCACTTATCGACACCGAGACCTATTGCTTAGACGCTTCATATTTCAACAAAGACGAGGCTGCGCTGCTGAGAGAAGTCATGGTAGATGATACCCTCTACTCAAGAGAAGAAAACAATATCGAATGGGTTGGAGAAATCATGAGCCCTACAGGTACACTTGGGGACATGATTCAGGTTTATTGGATGCGCTTACTTGAAAAGAGGAAGGCGAGTGGGGATTTCCGTCCTTGTACGGCTCATGATATCGCACCGCTTCTGCGTACATTGCTGGGTGTGAAGAAGGAGGAGGTGAAAGATCAGAAGTTCCTTTCGAGGCTGTCGAGGTGGCGAGCGGAGGAAACCATGGAGAAAACAAACGGACAGTCCATTATTCCAAGTGAGGAGACCCAAGCAAGGGAACAAACACCTGGGAAGCAAGTTGAAATCGGGGCTTCCAAGAAGAAGATAACAGAACGGACACCGGAGAAAATATCCGAAGCTGGAGCTTCAAAGAAAAAGAAGACGGGAAAAAGGAAGTGATCACTGCCACTCAAGATCACCCGAAGTATCCATGCACATACGAGCTTAAAAATATACCAGAAGGCGCTATCTTTTGAAAATATGTAGCTTTCATGGTAACAAAATATATACAAGCAATATAAAAAGGGTGAAGTATTTACGAGAATTCAAGACAGATCACGAAACTCCAACGCCGCGTACCCCCAGTCATCAACCATCGTGGCTCTTGGGCCTGCATTCTCACTTACACGATGAATAGTAGTCGCTGTTGTACGTGCAAACATATGGTGGCTGACACACAGTACTTCCGGTGTAACCAATTCCCGCACATTGATCGTACTCCTGGACATAGGTAGAAGTTGGAGCTGCGCCACCTGTTGTGGTTGTTGGCTTCGCCGTGGTCGTCGTTGAGCCTGCTGGCTTCGTAGTAACGGTGGTCATGGTGGTAGCAATGGTGGTTGCTGGCGGAGCGCCCAAGTCACTTTTGACCATGGCCAGAAACCCCGAGTTCGCGTACGCCTGGCTCATATCCCACATCATAGCGCCACCGAAGCTCGAGAAACTCTTGGAGTAGGCAATCACGGCCGCCAGCGCGCTTCCAGTGGTGTATCCGGCGCCTCCGCCGGTATTGGCAGGGAAGCCGAGGAAGACTTTGACGTTGGGGTTCAAGGAGACAGTCTTAGCCCATGTGTCCCATGTGGCAAAATTGAAGTTGTTCTGCGAGCTGGATCCAGCGACGTAGGATTGGACGCCGCAGTAGTTATTGTAGAATTGGACGAAGACTGCGTCGAAAGACACGGCGCCAGCGAGCATTGGTCCGTCGGCTGCGTCTGGATAAGGACATTGGGGTGCGGCTGTAAGGTAATAGTTCTTTCCGGTAGATGATGTGGATGCCGTCATCAGGCTGCGAAGCTGGTTTCCAAAGGCAGGCATGTTTGACACGGTCGATTCGAAATCAAAATCAAATCCATCAATCACGGAGTTTCCGAAAGGACGGGGAACAGAGGAGGAAGTAGCCGGGCCGAAGATGGACCAGATGTTGTTTGCAGCGGTTACCGCAGCGGCTGATGAGCTGAAACCGCCCTCTGTGTAAGTTGCTCCTCCTACCGAGAGCAGAATTGTCTTGCCATAGGTTGTTTGGCACTCAGCAATGTCTTGTCTGGTTTGGATTGGTTAGGTCAAAATTCCTCAGGTTAAAGGTCTAGTGCAACTTACTCAAGCTGGGGACAATAAAAGAGGTTTGAGCCTGAAATCGCAGTGCAGTTATTACCTGCGTTGGCGAAGTTGAGGCTGGGGCTGCTAAGTGTTGTTAAAAAGGCAAGAGGGATGATCTATTTCCATATTAGGCATGCTTAGACTTGATCTCTATTGATGAACTTACATCGACATTGGTATCTATCTTCGATTAGTACAGTTGTTCATGTATCATTAAAAATTGCAGGGAGCTTACTAGAACAGTAGTAAGACAGTCTTTGCTGTGCCAAAGATCCAGTTCCTTGACCATAGGAATTTTGTCCCCAGTAAACGGCAACATTCGTCGATGACCCAGAATTAAATCCGGCAAGGGTCACTGGCAAAAAGGCAAGCAGGCTCGCAAGACCTGAAAGTGTGGCAGAAGTTTTCATGATTAATAAGTCTGGAGAAGAGAAGGTAATGAGAGTTAAAAGAAGTAGAATCGAAATGAAGGTGTTGTCACTTGAATGCTTTGATATCTGGTTAACATCGAAGTAATATATACTGCGATGGGAGAGCTACTTCTTAGTTCCCGCAGTCCATTTCCAGCAAGAAGCCATGAGACTCAACCAATTGATACTTGCCTATCCTGACAGTACAAGCAGACGTTGTACGATCTAGTGAACGGTAGCATGGATGGAAGAAGTGTAACAATCACTCAACTTGCTGGGAGACAAGATTAGATCTTGTAACAATAAGCCATTAGGGCCTTGCATTGCGTGGTACCAGACGCTATAGTGTGGACATAGCTTGAGGTGTGCCTTGTGAGGAAGTCAAGTAGCGGCACATAAGAGATGTTTCGGCGCTTATTCCGAAATGAGAACAAAACACATGGAATCACAGTCCATATGTGGAACGTAACTGCCTCGGAACCCAATAATTTGATCTGGTGAAGAAATTTGGTGTGTCTCATTTCCCGTGCCGCCAGTGTCAGGAGGGGTAGGATTCGACCTTTGAATCCTGCTCCCTAAACCCCGCTGCTATATTTCACTCTTATCTGAACGGTCAACCCCTCAGTCAGTAGGCCAGATACCCGATGGCTTGTGAGATGAAACGCAACTCATACCTTGAGATCACGTAGAAAGTGCCGCCATCGTGACACTTTTGCACACGACTCGACTTGACGCGTCGCGTGGAAACGTCGCGTGCAAAGGCCAATGCCAGAGACTAGACAGAAGATCGTCAGGGGAATTGAAGGTCGATAAGGTGCGGCCCGACGTTAATTTAGCCACATGCCAATCATGTTTTATGCAGGGCACAGGGATGAAGAATCGAATTCGAGCAGTCGGAGATAATCTGTATCAGGACGTGTGATAACGATGTTGTAACGTTACTCGGTAATCGTGGTGTGGGATTCAGGGGCCGCGGGGCGAAAGGAGATCCACAAAAAAAGGAAGGTCGCTTGAGGAGACGCTAGCGAAGGATTAGGGGGACAACTTCGCTTGTGGTTCCCAATGGAGAACGAAGTGATTATCGTGCTCGTCAACGTTGCCAAAACTCCAGAAATCGCTATTCATTTTCGATAACTCTCTGAATGTTGGGCCCTTGTGACGTTGTTCACAAACACTGGCATATAGGCTTAGTCCTTCTCACTTTTATCCGCAAAACTATTCCGAACTGAGCCCGTTAGAGTGACAAGAGTCGGGGTCGTGACTTCTCTTCGAGCTCTGGGGGGCACTTATATATTGGGCACGATACCTACCGGTTCTGGTTATGAGTAATGTGGTCTTCGTCTTGTAGCTGAGTACGAAAACACAAGAGGACGTGATTTGAGTAGACGCTTCGATGAGCAGAGGATGGACCAAGAACTCGAAAATTGACACTTCCCTCCCAATATTCTCTCTGCGGAGCCGCTCCTTTCCTTAGTCTCCAAGTCATCTTGCCTTCTTTGCTAGTTCTGGATCTGTTCATATTGAAAAGAGTTGCGTTTTGATATGTGAATTCACCTCTTGGGAAATCATTTCAACAATTGTCCAGGATATTGTAAAGTGACGGCTTTCATTCAGTACTTCAGTACTCTCCCTCTGAGTGGACTTCCTTGTGTGTCTAAGGCCTTGTGGAACATTCCCCTTGTCTCATTCTCCTACACTGCAACCTTATAGTAAGCCCTATCTCGTTCATAAGGAAGTGCATATGCATACCCAGAGTCTGACTCCAAGCTTCACGTCTGTTCTTCTCTTCCATGGGTTGAAAACAGTTGACCTTTTTCAACACACTCCTTCAGAAACAGCCTCTGTAAATGTCCCAGGTTCCGTGAGACATTCTCCTCACCCCATTTCTCATTCCCCATCCTCACAATCATCATCATCCACGGTCTCCCAATATCGCTTCACCGGCCCTGGTTGAGAAACCTCGCCAGCCACCAAGCAGTTTTTAAGTTCTTTCAACATATAATTTCCCTGAATAGCAACCAGCGTCGTAATCTCCGCATAAGCGCTCTTGCCGCCCAAATGGGCCCCTTCAGCTTCATTAGCAGCCGCTATTACTACTGTATCCTTGAATTTATTGGCTTCGAGTTCGTTCCGGCCGAACGGGATTACCACCCCCGTGTATTTCAAGATGATGGTACTCAGCAAGAGTCGAGATAGTCGGCTGTTGCCGTCGAGAAATGGACTATGATTGATCAGTACGAAGCTCTATTGAAGATGTAGAGGGGAATTTAAGGAATCGAGGGGTAGAAGAATGTGTCAGGGGCTGTGAGACATTCTAAATCCTTCGATTCCAACTGTAATGTGGAAAGAAGGGCCTGTTACGTACTGGATATTTAAGATCGTATGAAACGTCTTTGCTGCTATTTCGTAAGGGTCAATAGATTTCTCTGGGCCAGATTCTGCGGTATGGATAACGGCGTTGAAATCCGCGACTGCCTTTTCCATCAACCGCGGTATATCATGTGGTCGCGCAAATTGCTGGAATATTGTCCAGCCCACGTCATCACTTCGATAGATCCCGCTATACGTCTCAGACTTATCATGTTGGTCGTTTTCTGCGTTTATACCATCTGTAAGGATTCGGTGCGTCTCTTTAAGCAGTGCTTCTGATAGTGGCTCGTAGCGGACTATTAGGTGATAGATTATATATTTTAGGGCACAAGCGTGTTGAATGGCTTGCTTCCGCGCTCGTAGTACGGATTCGAGTGTTTGAGGTCGACTTTTTAGCCCTAAGTGTGTGATTATAGATGCGGATTCAGAGGGAGGACACGATTCCGGCACTTTTCGGCCCTTCAGAATCTCCCTCGCTAACATCCGCGTGGTCTCATAATCAGCACCAGCGTTCTCGAGGATGTTGCTAGTATAGATCGCTTGTGTCCAGGAATCGAGTATGTGGTTCTCATAGATGGTTTCGCATTTCGGGTCGTCCAATATTAAGATCTGGATATAATGTAATAAATCGGCAGATTGGCTAAAAATATGGTCGGGATCAGGAATGAATCGGTTGTAGTCGTAGCTTTTGCCTTGCTTCAAGGCGGGGTTGAATGATTTGAGGTGATGGTAAAGAGCTTTGGGGAGGTTGATTTCTTGGTAGGAGATTGTCTCAGAGGATGTGAGAGATTTAAAACGCCCTTCTCGGAGGCTTTCGAATGACATTTTGTTCGGAGGTATAGAAGATGTACAGTGCAGATTTTCAGATTTGCGGTGGGCAAAGTGTAAGTGACTCAATATTGCGGGTTTGGACTAAGAAAGCTAGATGCGGCACCTACCCTACCCGTCTGCACCATCCTATTCCCACTACCTTTTGATGATTACCCGTTCAGTTTTTATTGCCACTAGCATAACACTATAATAACTAGCTGAAATTCAAGATAACCGCCTCCGAATCCAACACCGCAACGCTCAAGCTGCCATTCCGCACCACCGCCGCTTCCCCCATCGTCACATTGCCCAACCGCACCGGCTGTCCATTATCCAGCTCCCAGTTGTAGCTCCAGCCATCCCAACTCACACCCGAGATGGCATCGCTGCCATTAGCAAGCAGCCGCTGCACGCCCACCGTCCCGTTGTAGCCGGACGGTACTTGGAATGTGTAGTTCACACTTGGTCTTGGTACCGGAGTTAGCACGTCGCTGGTTCCGTTGACAGTGTAATTATATTGGCGCATATTAACCACCAACACCCTGGCCAGTGCCCCATTCACGTACGCCGCATACGCAGCCTCCCTCTCGTCCTCCAGCGGCAGATTCGCAATGCTGGTGTCATTTGCAGTAAGATCGCCCAGCATAGCCGCTACAACTACATGTCCGTAATACGGAGGCTTGGTGCCCTTGGTCGTGATATTCGTTTCAACAGGCTGCCAGGACTGGTAGCGGAAATTGGTGCCCATGTGCATGTGCACGCGTTTGATGCCGACGGAGGCACAGTATAGGTTGAAGTCGACTAGCCAGAGAGCAGCGCCAAAGGCGTTGGAGAGGCCGGGGGCGCCTTCGTTGTAGAGGCTGTTGGTTTCGCCGAGGATGAAGGGGATGTCTGTGTATGCGAGTTGGTGGGACAAGTTGGCTTGTAAGAAAACGGATGAGACGGTCTTGGTGTGGTTCATTAGGGTGCCTTGGAGAGTTACGCCTGGTTGGGTTGCACCGCCGATGTAGCTGTGTTGTTTTTGTCAGATTGCGTTTCGTTGCTTGGAGTAAAGGGGACGAACTTGTGAGATGAGATGAGCTTGATATCCTCATCATCGTCCAGCCCATCCGCCCATGTCTTCACCGGATCCAGATGATTGCTAACCCCCGCAAAAGACGGAGCCAGATAACCATAGCTGTCATTCGTGGCCAGCTCTGGACAAGCTTTCTCAAGCTCTGCTTTAATGGCACGCGTCCCGTTCAGCCACTGGCTCACATACGTGCTTTCGTTCCAATTCGCAGGCCTCACCGGTCCTTGGGCGGAAGTAGAAAATAGATCAGGCTCGTTTCCATACTCCCACATGAGAAGATTTCCTCCTCCCAAGGCTTTACACGCCAATGGAACGGTCTCGAGTAGAGTCTCCCAGCCTACTGAGCTGTTGCCGCCGAGACCCATGTTGAAGCCATGGCTGAACTTCGTATCGGGCCAGGTATTGTAGGACTCAAAGAAAGAAGGACCGATGTACAGAGTAGTAGGGTAATCAGATGATTTTGCGGGGTTGATTGTGCCATTGGTGGCGTATGGCAAGCTGGCATTGTAGAGCGCGTAGTCCTGGGTATTTCCCCCGACTCTGATGTATGGTTTCGTTCCTGTGAGATTACCAAGGTTGTTCAGGAGGTTATTTGAGAAGGTATTTGGCAGGGAATCGTTCCCTGGAGAAGTTAGGCTCTTGTTTTTTGAGGGGTGTGAGGGGGAAAATACCTGCGTAGTCTGGAAAGAATGCTAGTTCAATTGAGTAACTGACAAAGGCTTCTGGAATTGGTTCACTGGCATTGCTGGGAATAGTACCAGATAGCTCAATATTACTAGCATGAGCAATCCCGGCAATTGCCAGAGCTCTCAATAACACTTGCATCTTCAATTGAGGTTGCTGAGGGGTATAAAAGAAGCAGGGAGCTACAGAGGAAGCATGGTTTTATATAAAAAAGAATCACCATAATAAAACCGTTAATTGCACCGAGACGGAGAATTAGGTTCCTGCAGGTCCAATTAGGCGCTCGAGTAGGGTAATACTGTACCTGTATAGTAGAGGATCTATGGCGGGGTACGCGGATGCGGGGGTGGCCCGGCGATCTCTAGGCGCTCGGCCATGACAGAGAAGAGATATTCAGACTTCGTGTGATATTACACACGTGAATATCATATGACTTAACACGTCGTCTCAATAGACTTCTCTAGAGATACTTCATGATTTTTCATCCATGGCCAGGAGTATATCTCTGTTGTCGTTTATTCCCGAGGCGAAACGAGCGTAACGAGGGGCAAAAGGGCCACTATACCGTATTCGGCTGTTTATTCCAGTTTCTATACTGCCTCAGGCATCAAACAGCTCATGACGTTGAAGCTCCCCCACTCCTTGCAGCTAAATCTGCCATCGCATCTAGTTTCACCTATTCCCGGGGCCAATTGCCATACATCTCGATGTCATATCCACGGTGACACTAGCAAAAAAGTCTCCCATCTATAAGAGACGTCTAGAGCACCATCTCTCATCATGAACGTATTCCGAGCAACCTCCCGCACAATCTGCCGCTCACGATTCCAAGCTCCTACCTTACCAGTTGTTTGTTATAGACCTGCTTCTACCATGTCTCATAGTGTGCCGAAGCTCAACGATCAGTCTTTGCTGAAGACTGATGTGGCGTATGTTAACGGCGAGTGGGTGAAGGCGAAGTCTGGGAAGA
The DNA here is from genome assembly GCA_007825345.1 of Lachnellula suecica. Classification (NCBI taxonomy): domain Eukaryota; kingdom Fungi; phylum Ascomycota; class Leotiomycetes; order Helotiales; family Lachnaceae; genus Lachnellula; species Lachnellula suecica. The sequence goes on from QGMK01000267.1 coordinate 18,240, forward strand.
CGTTTGAGGTGTTTGGTATAGCTTCATTTCCTCAATTGGAAAGGGACTATTACTAATTAGGATTATAGATCCTTCCTCCGGCAAACTTATCGGCACAGTCCCCGAATTCGACGCCGCAGATACCCAAACTGCTATTGATGCTGCCGCCGCAGCTTTCCCAGCCTTCAAACAAAAGACCGGACGGGAACGGTCGAAGCTGTTGAGGAAGTGGTACGATTTGATGGTATGATCCACATGTGAAGGGATATAAAGAATATACATTGATAATGGTGGAATAGGTTGAGAATGCGGATGATCTAGCGAAACTCATTACATGGGAGAACGGCAAGCCAATGGCAGATGCTAAAGGCGAGGTAGCATACGCTGCCAACTTCTTCGAGTGGTTCAGTGAAGAGGCCCCACGAACCTACGGCGACAACATTCCCGCATCTATTGCAGGAAACCGAGTTGTTACAATCAAAGAACCCATTGGCGTCTGCGGTCTCATCACACCGTAAGACCCCTCCTCCCACATATAACCCACAACTAAGACTATGCAGATGGAACTTCCCCGCAGCAATGATAACCCGCAAGATCGGCCCAGCCCTCGCAGCCGGCTGCACAGTAGTAGCCAAATCCCCCGGCGAAACCCCCTTCACATCCCTCGCCCTCGCCGAACTCGCCCACCGCGCCGGCATCCCCAAAGGCGTCGTGAACATAATCTCCGCCCTCGATAACACTCCCGCTGTTGGCGAGCTCCTCACCACCTCTCCCAGCGTCAAGAAAGTCTCCTTTACAGGCTCCACGGGCGTCGGCAAGCTCCTCATGAAGCAATCCTCCTCCACCCTCAAGAAACTATCCTTCGAGCTCGGCGGCAACGCCCCCTTTATCGTCTTCGACGACGCGGATCTAGACCTCGCCGTAACCGGCGCCATCGCATCCAAGTTCCGCTCCAGCGGCCAGACCTGCGTGTGCGCGAACCGCATCTTCATCCAGGAAGGCATCTACGACTCCTTCGCCCAAAAGTTTGCAGCTAAGGTCAAAGACTTCAAGGTCGGCGGCGGCTACACGGAGGGCGTTACGCATGGCCCGTTGATTCATGATCGTGCTATAAGCAAGGTTGATGCGCATGTCAGGGATGCGGAGAAGAAGGGCGGGAAGGTCATTCAGGGCGGGCAGAAGATGCCTGAGCTCGGCGCGAATTTTTTTCAGCCTACTGTGATTACGGGGATGACGACTGATATGGCTCTCGCCAGTGAAGAAACCTTCGGCCCAGTTGCAGGTTTGTTTAAGTTTAGCAGTGAGGAGGAGGTTGTGCGGATTGCTAACTCGGCGGACGTGGGGCTCGCCGGTTACTTCTTTTCGAAAGACTTGCAGCGCGTGAGCAGGGTGGCGGAGGCGCTGGAGGTCGGTATGGTGGGTGTTAACACAGGCCTGATCAGCGATGCTGCTGCACCGTTTGGAGGGGTGAAAGAGAGTGGGTTTGGGCGGGAAGGAAGTTCGTATGGTATTGCGGAGTATCAAACTGTGAAGATGATTACATATGGTGGCATGGGAGGCCCGCTGCAGAAGTAAGGCTGTAGTGTGTAAATGAAAGATCTTTGAAGCTATTCACAGATGCGGCAAGTCCGCTGCTCAGCTCGCCGAGTAGTCTTATTTTCAGCCTCACATATATTAAACCATGCCGCCACATTATCGCTACCCCTGACGACATCTAGAGCCAGCTTACCAACAGCGTAATTCACAGCTGACCTTTTTACCACTTTCGCCTCCCATACGGTGTGCGATTCTTCCTTCCTTATCTGAGACGCTTGTAACTTCACACTCTGACTCCGAACCTGAGGCGAATAGCCTAGGATGGGATATGCAGTGAGACGCCGCCTTCCTGGCCCTCCTGTACAAAATATGCAAGTCATATCTCACCCGCATTGCTTATCTCGACACCTCAGGTGATCATTGCACGGCATCTACAAACCTGTTTGTTTTTGCCTAGTCACGTTTTGGGGGGATTTAGGAAGGAGGAAAGTGGACTTGATGGGACACCGTGCGGCGTTGGATGCGGAGGTGAGGATGTCATGTAAGCGTCAGGAAATGGCACACCGCTATTGCTATTGCGGCCGATGTCGGCGGTGATAGGCATGGGACCTGATCGAGGGAAGGTTAGTGAGTAAGTAAGTATTCAAGTGAGAAGATTGTCACTGGGTACGAGAAAATTGGGGGAAGCGCTTTACGGGAGAAGGCGAGCGGCAGATGCGTTGCTATTGTGGACGTAATCCTCATTAACGGTCTGTAGGAAGCCATTGTGGACGGAATGTACAATGACGGTCTGTGAGAAGAAGGCAATGGTTTGGTCCGGGTTGATGGAATGTAGGAGATGAGGGAAGATCAAGAGAGGATGAGAAAGGATGAGAGAAGATGAGAGATGAGAGACGAGGAGAGAGGATGAGATCAGGAACAGGATCGTAGTGAGGCTTGTTGCGCCGTAAATGCCACAACACCTGCGGTAAAGGTATTTGAGACATGGGATTGAGCAAACCGAATCTAAAACTCGGTGTCATCAGGGCTTGAGGACAAGAAAGGGCTGGAGTTTGGGAATTCGAAGCTATTAGCACATACAAGGAGCCCCAGTTTGTTCATATACAAGCAGCGCCTCAGCGACCAAGTGAGGGCAGCAAGTCAGTTATACCGCCAGCGGAAGCAGGTTCGCGTCTGTTCTGCCTTGTTTGGACAAAATATCTCTCAATTCACCATTGGTGGCAAGTCGGTGGGAGCAGTGTTTGCTCTTTTCCACGTTTTTTCTCCTCTTTCAGCGGGCGAAATAACACGTCTTCATAGAATGGGGCCTGCCTGGAATCCCTCACTCAACATTATCATAAACTTGAAGACCTAGGTAGATGGCTTGACGTGTTTGAGATCATGTTCTTCGATCCGTATACTGTCGTTCCTGCCACTCCTGATGTCGTTGACTGATGCTAGTCTTCGGCGGCCTGGGCCTTGCTAATCAATACCCACGGCTGTAAATTCCCTCCCTGTGCTGTCTCTATTGCATTCATACTCCTGAAGCCCTGATTCATACTTTGCCGGGTCGACTACAGCTTCGTCTCTCCCTCCACCGGGTACTTTGAAGATACTGGAGAAGTTTACTCAATCTCGAGAAAGGCCAGGGTGGGGAAAACCGTTACGAATGCAGTCCTGAATGCATACACGTGCTCGCTGGGAATTTGGCAGCAGCCCAAACACTATACGCGGCGTCGTTGGCCCTGTTGTGCAGACCCTCGGCATTAATACCCATCTCGCGGAGCAAGGTTTGAAGTTTAACCTGCGCCCGCAGACCGTGGAAGGCATGCGCATCTCTGGGCAAAAAACGAACAATATTGGCAACATTTCAAGTGTAGCTCGTCTCCTCTCGAGGTTGCTCTATTGAATGGCCAGTGGTACACATTTTCTGTCTTAAATTAATTGAAAAAAAATATAATTACTTTTATTTTTAGAAAGAATAAACTTATTATAAAATACTATATTAAATAAATTTGTATAATTTTAATATAAATATTAATTATAAATTTTGAAATATAAAAAGAATTTAAAAATAGATTAAAATACAAAAACTAATAACAAGCCCGAAAGAGCTCCGCGATATTGTCCGCCAGATGCAGATGAATGTCGCATCCGTCAAGAGGAATATGAAGCTGCTAGAGGCTGCAAAAGATATTCTTGAGACGGGCAATACACGCCCGAAATAATCATCACCAATCAGGTAGCTGTAAACGAGGTAGCACAGCAGAGAGCCCGCTGGTTTCATGCCTTATTAACTTCAAGTCAAGGTTCAGCAAGTCATCCACGATAGCGAGCGGCCATCTTCTGGAAAGATTATATCGGTGACGAAGCTAACCTATATCGTTGGGGCAAGCTTTGTTTACAGTATCAGCGTCGGGCGCTTACAGAAACTCAGCACGTGTGGGACGCCGAAGGCAATCAGGGCAACCCATCACCAAACGAACTCGCACTTCTCGCGAGCTGGTCTTCGGTCAAGGATCTGTCGCTGCAGAGATCGAGGAAAGAGAAAACGCTGCTTGGAATCCGGAAAGAAACTTTTGGGATACATCGGCAAGTAAGATGCATTTCTCCTTTATATTTTATAGATATATTGGTTTCGTTTGGTTTGCTTTGTCACGGGATTATGATTTTGATTTCCAAAATCTTTGATATCTATGCAACGAACGCCATGCTAGTCGAAAGGCAATCTATGCAGTGTATGTACGCAGCGCAGTGATTATCCACCATTGGCACCCCATGATCTACCAGCAACCCTTTTACTCCCTCCTCCGCATCCAATCAATTTGACCCAAAATGATCTTTTCCAACTCCGCCCTCTCCCCGCTTTCTTTCACCATCCCCTTAAAAACACCCCCCTCAATCCCCCAAAGTTCGTTGGGCGTACCAAACTCCTCCACCCTGCCATCCCCCAACACAAGAATCTTATCGAAATCCACAATCGTACTCAGCCGATGCGCAATCACAATCAGTGTGCTATCGCCAAACTCCTCCCTAATAGATCTCTGAATAAGACTATCGGTAGCCATATCGACAGCAGATGTTGCTTCATCGAGAACCATGATTTTAGGCCGCGAGACGATGGCGCGGGCGAGGCAGAGGAGTTGGCGCTGCCCTTGGGAGAGGTTGAGGCCGCCTTCTGTGATGGGAGAACTCAGGCTTTCAAACAGATTTTTATTCCTCGTTCCCGTCGCCGTAGCCGGTGTAGCAGCGCCAGAAGTCTCAGAAACAAGATGCACGCGCACCAAAGCATCCCTCAGCTCCGCATCGCTGTGCTGGTTAAACGCATCGAGATTACTGCGGACGGTGCCGGAGAACAGCACGGGGTCTTGCGGGATGATGGCTAGGCGGGAGCGGAGCGCGTGCAGGTTGATGGTGGAGATGTCTAGGCCGTCGATGTAGATGCTGCCTTCTGTTGCTTCTAGGAAGCGGAAGAGGGCGAGAGTTAGGGAAGATTTGCCGGCGCCGGTACGGCCAACGACGCCGATGCGTTCGTTGCGCTCGACGCGGAAACTGAGGCCTTTGAGCACGGGCGGTAGGTCCTCCGCGTAGGCTACGACCAAATCGTTGACTTCGAGACGGCCTTCGGACGGCCAATGGGCGGGTGGCTCGAGCCCGGCTTGGGATTCGGTGGGCAGGTTGGAGTATTCGATGATGCGCTCCGCGGCGTTCATATCGAGCTCCAGGTTCGTGTAGTGCCTAATCGTCCAGATGACCTGGGATGTGTACTCCAGCGCGAAGCTGAGCGCGAAGCCGGCGAGCGACGCGTCGATGTCTTTCATGAGCAGCGTGAACGTAGCAACAAACGTCGCAAAAAACCCGCCAATGAGCGACATGCGCCAGCCCATCCAGCGGTTGAAGGCCCAGAGGTGCCAGAAGGAGGTGCTGTGGTCGTCGATTTTGGCGAACATGCGGGAGATGTAGACGTCGGATTTGTCGAAGGCGCGGATGGTGCCGACGCCGGTCAGGGCGCTGCCGAATTGCTCGAAGACGGGGGATTTGGCGTTGGATTCGAGGCGTTTGACTTCGCGCGCGCCGGGGATGAAGAGAAGGGCGATATAGATGCATATTGCGAGCAGGGCGACGGAGATGAGGAGGACCCATGGAGAGACGACGACGCTGATATTGTTAGAATTGTAAATCTTTGGAAGAAGATGAGGAATTTACCCTGCTACTATGATGCCGACCAGGCGGAAGAGGTTGTTGGCGCCGAAGCCAATGTCCCTTGATAGTCTCGAATCAACGACGTTGAAGTCCGCCGTGAAACGATTTAGGATCCTGCCTAGGGGAACAGTATCCATCCATCGGAGTGGAGTTCGCATGATTGTAAAGCATAGTTTGTCGAATAGCTTGCGAGAGGCGCGAATAGAACCCGTGAACACATAATAGTATCTGAAAGTGCCGATGAGTGCTGAGACTACCGAGAAGGCAACATAGATTCCTAGATAGTAGTGAAGGCTTTTACTGGAGCTTGGAAGCTCGGTGGAGTGTGAGACATTTGAAAATGAAGGGGATAGGTCATGGGTTTGGAAAGAGTAGCTGAAGGCGTGGGTGAGTGTTGTGTGTTGCTCGTTGTCGCCGGTCCAGAGACGAAGCCACCATGAACGACCTGCAATATTTTAGTACACTTTTTAACAGAGAAAGTCCAAGAATTGCAGCACTGACCAGTAACAAGCCCCTGCGAAATAGCATACGCAGAAATAGCCACCGCCCAAAACGGAAAGCCGCCCGTAGCCTTAATATACCCCATATAAACCGCCGTCTTGACCCTACCCTGCTCCCTCACCTCATCCTCCACAAACTTCTTCGGCGCTTTCGAGTCCACCTTCTTCAGCGGCTCAGTCTCGCCATCCGACGACTCCTCGGGCGAGTTTACAGCCGTGGATTCGATAGATTGCTCGTCTGTTTGAACCCGCTGTACTTGCGCGTTTTCTTCGTGGCTGATAATTTGCTCTAGAGTTCCGTCGTCCTCGAGTTCTTGGATGAGACCCGCATTTTCGACGGTGCCGTCGCGAGCTCGACGATGTATTTTGTTTTGGAGGCGCAGAGGGCGACGTGGTGGGTTACGAGGATTCGGGTGCGGCCGACCCCGAGTTCTCCTGTAAAGTGAAGTTAGTATTGTTATGATGGAGGTATAAAATTGGCTAAGAATATAGAGTTCTTTCGACAAGTGATGAAGTGGAAGACTTACCAGTGAGACCCTTCTCAAAAATGAACCTTCCAACATGCGCATCCACCGCACTGAAGATATCATCCAACACCAAAATCCCCGCTCTCGAATACAGCGCCCTCGCAAACGTAACCCGCCACCTCTGCCCACCGCTCAAATTAATGCCATTCGCGCCAATCTCCGTATTCTCGCCATCACCCAGCATATCCAGGTCCTTGCGCAGTGCGCACACCTCCAGCACCTTCTTATAACGGTACTCATCAAATGGCAGCCCGAACAGGATGTTGTCCTTGATACTCGCGTTCTCGATCCAGGGGATCTGCGCTACGAAGGCGATGGAAGAGGGTATGATCCAGTTGTTTTTAGTGGCGAGGTGGTCGCGCCGTTGGTGCGTGGGCGGTGCGCAGGGTACGTTGATTTTGCCGGAAAGGAGGTCGATTTCGCCGAGGATGGAGGCGAGGAGGAGGCTCTTGCCTGTGCCTGTCTTGCCGCTTACGACGCTGAGTTCGTTCTCAGGAAATGAAATGTTGACATTCCGTAACACGTATCGCTCATCGCCATCTTCCTTCTCCTCGTCGGAAGGCCACGCAATGGAGGCGTTCTCGAAAGAGATGCTCGGGGCGTTGTGAGTATTCTTGGTGATTTCGGGCGCGTTGAGGTAAGTTTCAATTCTCGTGCAGGAAATCCAGGCGTCAATGAGGTCGGTGGTTAGCTCGGGGATGACGGCGAGGGTAACTTCTAGTGCGTTGAAGACGCCGATGGCTGTGAAAGCGACGGCTGGGGTGAGCTCGCCGTACAGGTAGGCGTAGACGGCGAGAGATGTTGCTGCTAGTGCGATGGGACCGGTGATCCAGCAGCTGTTGACGTTAGTTTGAGTTAAGAGCTGGGGAAATGGGGGACTTACAAGAGCAAAAACGTATCAGATCTGGAATGTGATTAGCGGAGCGTTTTGGATGGTGTGATATAACTTACAAGTAGACTTGCCACTGCTCAGCCAATTCCTTATTTCGAACCTTTCCAATTTTCTCATGCCAATTGGTCTCCAGAGCAGAGAACTTGATTTGTCGGATGCCTAATAAATGTCAGCCAAGTCAAAAATATCTCGAGCCTTTGTTTCTTACCTTGCAGGGCTTCCGTGACCACTGCCATCTTCTGATCTCTGACTTTCATGAGTCTATCCTGCGCAGCTGAATAACGCCTGCTAAAATAGATATTGAGCGGAATAGTCAACGACATGGCCGCAAATCCAGCAAGCAATGATTTCCACCCAATGATTGTAAGCAAAAACGCAAACGAGATGATGAGCTTAAACAGACTGCCAGGGAAGTAGTTGTTGAACGAGCAAAAATCCGAAAGTCGTTTAGCATCAACACCAATCAGATTGACAGTCGACTGCTTCCCCTTCGGCTCACTATCCTCCTCGCCGACCTCAGGTTTATCCACCGCAGCATCACCCACTGCATCCGAAATATCCGATCCATCGCCCGCTTCCTTCTTAGTAAACTTCGAAGCTCCTTTGACGTCCTTACGTCGCATCGCCTTCTGGAAGATGAGCGCTCCCAGTTGTGAACGCACCGGGATAGCGATCTCCGACCAGCAGATCCAGAACAACCACGCCTCGACCCATTGCGCCCCAATACTTGTCACACACAGAGTGAACACCCAGATCCAAGCCTCGGGATTCACGGCCTCGCCTGAGACTCGGGTTTCGAGGATCTTGAGAATGTGGTAGGTGATGAACTGCGGGGCGAACATTCCCAGGGCTTGGAAGATGGTCAGGAACCATTGGATGCAGAAGGCGGCCTTGTGGGAGAGGAAGATCTCAATCCACAGGCGCTGGGTGTGTTTTCTGCTTGCCCATGCTTCGCTGAGGTCTTTCGAGCGGGTATTGTGGTCCATCCTAGGGAGGTCTTTTTGGTTGAGTCGTTTGTTCTGGCGTGCTAGGGCCAAGATATCGCCTACCCAAGAGAAGCTGTAGCGGGAGAGTGCTGAGACTGTGTAGAAGGTGCTGATGGGCACGCCATCTTTGAAGACGTGGGGACGGCGGGGATGCATACTCCGGCGAAGCAAGTGAAGACGGTGATGAACAGTTGTATGATTCGTAGCGGGTTTATTACTGCAGGGTCATCGGAGTGGGATCCTGAAGCTTGGGCGATGAGTTGGTCTTGTAAGAGAAGAACGGCCAGAAGTAAGATGCAAGAGACGGTTGAGTAGATGCCGAGGGTGTAGGCTTTGACGGTATTTCGGATGGTCAGTACACCAACCGTCTGAATAAGAAGAAGCAACTACACAATGTCAGCAAATCAGCTGAACATTATCACGTGTACGTACCCATGAAGCTGTGTTGAGCCAGTCTGGAAGGAAAGTGGGCTTAAAGGGGGTCAAGGTGGAGAGTACAGCCAAGGCGGTAGAGGTAAGGAGGCCAAGACCAACGAAGACTGCGAGAAAAATCTTGGGAAGTTTGGCCGAATACTTTTGCATCGACTCGTCGGTAGCAATTCCATCTTTGTCTTCGTAGATTTTGAGTTTGGTCTTGGAGGCTCGTAAGTGGGATATAAAGCCAACTATTGAAGGCAGGGTGAGGAAGAGGATGAGAGATGCCCCAACAAGCGCAGAAATTGGCAATCTTGGATCGGATGCGGCCATCTTGCCTGCTTCAACCCTATGAACGATGCTCGAGAATGTACGGGATGCTGAGCATGCTTTTAACCCGACTTTGCAAAGACTCTGCAAAATTACGGTGAGGAAGCTAAGTGCGGGGAACCAAGCGAGGAGAGATTCACTTGATATCCAAGGCCACGTTATATGGTCCCTGCTGTATCCCCAAGACAGTTGCGCCTGTGTCTTGGTGCGAGGCTGAGATGGAATGAGTCAACCGGGGAGAGGTTTGCGGAGATATAGGAGAGTTTTCCTTGTGGCGGCTTGCTAGTTTGTGGTTTGTACGTATGCAGGTGGCACCCCTCAAAGTTTGGATAGGTAAAGGGCGGCTAAGCGAAAAGAAGTAGGTCGAAGTATCGAGCTGTCTGTCTTTGTGCAGCAGAGGACGCTGATGGTATCTGGGGAGGTGGAGAGGTGGAGAGACGTGCAGAGAGATGCACGAAAGAGGAGAATAGATGAATGTGGGGACCAATGACAAAGAAGTTCTTGTGCCCTGCGTGAAAGGTGAATGAGTTGCGGATTGCGAATATGCAGCCCTTCTTGCTCGAGGTTTTAAAGTAAAAGAGAGGCCGCGTTACCTGAGGAGCCGGTCTCTAGTATTATCGATGGTAAGCTCAAAGTCGTTGCTGATTAGGCAGCCTTTGCCCATGATCACGATACTCCATAACAAAAGTAAGTTCAGCTGCGTCAATAATACGGTATCGGATTCCGGTGTGGCGAGTTGTTCTTGAAATAGGCATGTACAGTGACTGAAGCGGTGAGAGAATGGTGCCGGGTGAACGCAGTAGGGGCTCTTTAGCTGATGGGGCGTCTGACAGGCAACTAACTAAATAGTCAATAGGGGACTGCAGCATAAGGAGATGCAGCTTCAGCTTCATGTACCGCCCCCTGATTAACTTCGAAAAGGGTCGCATATTCGAGAGACCAAGAAGTATTGGACAAAAGGGGGAATATATCTGCACGTGATGGGTCAACCCATGCCGCCGAGTACTTGTGCATCGTGACAAGTCAGCCAGGAGGGTCTCTTCTTAATAGCTAAGTAAGGCAACTGATGACCGAGTGTAAGTATTTGTCTTACTCTGCATATAAGATTATGATATAAACCCACCTATATCTGAGCTTCTCCAGCATCAGGACGTGGTGTTGAAGTGGTCGGAGTAGTCGGATATTATCCATCATGACCATCAGTTTTAATCTTACAGAAAAGAATGAATAAAGCATAAAACAATCAAACACCGTCAAAGGACTTCTGCTGCACACTTTGCAAGAATAAAATAAATAATGTCAAAGTATATGCTGCTTCTCTCCTTGTTCCTCCTCTCAATCCTCCTCGCGACACTGAAAACGCGCTCCACCGCGATTGGCTGACGCGACAACCAAAGTGCCTCTGGCGCATGAAAATGGCTGCAACTCAAAGTCCTCCAATTCCACAATCTTACGACCATTAAACTACATATCGTGGACTTCATTCTACGCGATTTGAATAGCTTTAAATTCAATTTGAAACGAAATCCTAATTTCTGGTGGGAGATTCCACGGTTATCGGCTGCTCAAAGCTCCAAGCTCCTTCGACCTCCACCTCCACCACCAGCTAATCCCTGACACGCCCTGCATCCTCCCAAACCACCATTCAACCTCCGCCCTTTCACCTGCAGCACTCCTCTCCCTCCCCAATCCCCCGCCGCATCCGAATGCTTCAACCCACCTCGAATTTCGAATATACTGTTTATTGTCACTCGAGACCAGCAGAGCTGAAGTGGTGCAGCCGCCGCATCCCGCCTTGTTGACGGCAGCTCTCAAGCTGCACCCGCAACCACCATGAAGGCCGCGCCCATTATTGTAAATTGGCACGCCGAGAACGCCCCGATATACTCTGCCGACTACCAGCCGCACGGAAAAGGTCGATTGGCAACAGGCGGCGGAGACAACAATGTTCGAGTAGGTGCCAGGCATGAGTTTCCGGGTATCAACGCTGACAGGGGCACAGTTATGGAGGATAGACGCCGAAGGAGAGGATCGAAAGGTCGAATATCTGTGTACAATGGTCAGGCATACCCAGGCTGTCAATGTAGTCCGCTGGGCTCCTAGAGGTAGAATTCCCAGGTCCTCGATTCTCGATTCTTGCTAACCTTCGTAGGGGATGTTTTGGCTTCCGCGGGCGACGATGGCAATGTGATTACCTGGGTCCTCGACTCGCAAAACTCAAAACCTACATTTGGAGACGATGGAGTGGAAGACAAGGAATCCTGGCGGACGAAACATATGTGCCGGTCTTCTGGTGCTGAGATTTATGACTTGGCTTGGTCTCCGGACGGTGTTTACTTTATATCTGGGAGCATGGACAATGTTGCTAGGATCTATAGTGCTCAGACAGGTAGAATTCTTGAATTAGCCCTCGACTTCTCCAGCTAATTGTTCCAGGTCAATTAATAAGGCAAATCGCTGAGCATCAACATTACGTCCAAGGGGTGGCATGGGATCCTCTCAACGAGTACATCGCAACCCAATCCTCCGATCGATCCGTACACATCTACACACTGAAAACGAAAGACGGCAACTACGTGCTGGACAATCGAGACGAGATACCGAAGAAGATTGGAAACAACATGAAGATGGATTTACCAGGTCGAAGGATTTCCTCGAATAGCCCAGCCCCTCCAGATATGGGATTCCGTTCACAAATGTCAATCGAGCCCAGCACAAGTATTGGATCGCCAGTCCCATCATGTCCCGGAACTCCAACATCTCTCGCCTTGCCTATGAACCCACCTAGTACGATCAGCCATAGCAGGAGATCTTCTTTCGGGGCTGCTTCGCCGGCAATGTCGATGCGACGATCGGCTTCACCAGCGCCATCTTTGCCATTGCCAGCTGTAATGCCAATGGAAGCGTCACCACGGCCATACACTGGACTTGGTGTCAAGAATGCAAACATCTACGCGAATGATACCCTCAAATCCTTTTTCCGCCGCTTGACATTTACACCCGATGGAAGTCTACTCTTCACTCCAGCCGGTCAATATCAGTCTCAGTTCAAAGGGCTGGACGACTCGGCAAAGACTATGTACGAAGTCATCAATACGGTCTACATCTACACAAGAGGAGGTATCAATAAGCCCCCAGTTGCACATCTACCCGGTCACAAGAAGCCTTCTGTGGTTGTGAAGTGTTCTCCAATATTTTACACCATTCGGAAAGCGCCAGTTCCAACGAAAAACATCACAATCGATACATCATCGGCTGAAGACAGCTTGGCAGCTCTCCCGGAGCCAGCACTTCCCCCTCAGTCGCCTTCACGTTCTGTCATGGAACCACCTCCACTTGTACCACAAGCAATCGATCCTTCAGGCCCAACTTCATCACCCAAGCCGAAGCCTTTAGAAGTTGAAACAAATGCGTCAACGCAAGGCCCTACAATGGCGTTCACCTTGCCGTACCGGATGGTATATGCTGCTGCAACTGAAGATGCAGTTCTCTTATACGACACGCAACAGCAGACCCCGCTTTGCATAGTCAGTAACCTGCACTGCGCAACATTCACAGATCTAACCTGGTAAGCACTCCTCAAGCACATCCCTCAAATTCAAACCCCAATTGCTCTCGACTAACACACCCCAGGTCAACCGACGGCCACACCCTCCTAATGACCTCCTCCGACGGCTTCTGCTCCACCCTAACCTTCACCCCTGGCGAGC
>QGMK01000268.1:0-31279 GCA_007825345.1 Lachnellula suecica
GAGGCTTCGGCGTTGAAGATTGAGTTGTAGGCCTGCGGTAAGCTGGATTAGCTATTCGGATATATATTGGGGTATTTGAGGAGACGTACCGGCATTTTGGAGGTTGTGTGTTGTTTGGGAGAGATGAGGGGTGCTGTTGGAGGGGTCGTCGTCAGTCGAGGCTGATAGAGCTTAGGTGGTGGGTGCCTGAGGCTGAAGGCTAGCTTGATATCAACACCACGTCTTCAAATTCTGTTGTCCCTTCCAACACACCTTTTAAAGAAGAAGTTTGTTATACCTTAATCTTCCAATTTGATTGATCTCTTGAAACTTGTCCCTGAATCCAAAACATTCCTCAAGTTGGGAAGATGCTCTCGGCGGTTCAATACGTGTCGCGTAACCGTCCATCGTGGGCAATTGCAACTTGGTCACAGTGCTTGAATGCTCTACTCCTTGGCTCTATCTAGCAAATGCTTCCATTTTTGTCACTTCTAGAAGTTCTCGTGATAACCGTTACACCCTTCCCGCTAAATCCATTGTTGAGTACTCTGCCTTCATCGAGATCCACTAGTGTTCCTTTTTTTCTCTTCGTTATAACGACTTCCGATTATTTGGGAAATTTTGAGTCCTCGAGTTCTTTTTCTACATGTTGTTACGCTTTATTTCACTTGTATTGATGAGCTTCGTTTGCTAGATTCTGGTCCGATTAGAATTAGCCTTCGCACGTCAGGAGTGGCCATCATTTATAGTTTGTCAAATTTGGAAACGCAGAAACATTCGGGAGCAAAAAAGATCTGGAGGGAGTATCACGTTCTAGAGGGCTTGGCTCGGTCAGTCGTGGTGAAAATGTCCATTTGGAATTTGAATCTATTCAAGTCAGGGGTGCGGGGTATGCATCTCACTTCATTGGACGATCACACTCTCAAAATCTTCGTGACCTTCACACCATCAGTCTTCTTCTCTTGGCTTGGTTCAGACAAATGTTCTATAAGCAGTTTATCATGCAGGTTGACATCGTCAAGACGCTGATAAGTGTCATTGAAATTACGTAAGTTAAGCAGCTAGCATTATACACAATACATTTTCAACAAGAGATACAGCAAAGCAAATACCACATACCAAAGGACAACGTCAAGCTCCAATGCCACCTCAAAATACCTCGGCTCATCTTCTTTCCCTTGACCTGCAGTTTTACCTAGTAAACCACATTAGCCTGCGCAAGAATCTCATCCCACAGCTTCGCAGAAAGCGTCAGCTCAAGTCTACCAGCAGACGCTTTATACGGGCACGGATTCGAGCACACAGAGCAAAGATGCGCAATGCCCGCCTTCTTAGCTGGTCCTTTGCCCTTATCATCCTTCTTCGCGGGTTTCTTCGCCGCCGAGCTAGAGCCCGATTTCTTCTCTGTTTTAGAAATATACTTTGCCCTTTTCTTCTCCCTCGAATTGGGCTTGGGCTTCTTCTCCTTCTCCCCGTCTTTCTTCCCTTCATCACTACCACTTCCATCATCATCATCGGCATCGTCATCGTCGTCGTCTTTACGTTTCTTGGACCTAGGGAATGTCAATTTTGTATAAGGTTGGAGTAGTAGGAATGGAGCACCTTAAGTTGTGTCCAGTCTCATCCCTTCTGTTACATGCTGCACAAGTCTGGTTCTTGGTGAAATACCAGTCGTGTTCTTCGCAGTAATTGTTGTGTGCGACGCACCATGGCTTACCCTGGACGTATTTGCAACGCTCGGGATAGCCATCAACCCTACCAGAGGCACCAGGGCAGTGATGGTCTTTTCCTTTGTATCCGTGAGGCATGATTGGTAGTTGAAGTTTTACTCTTAATTTATATATACGAATATTTTGGGATTTAGTTGATTGGACACGAAGAAAGCTATTCAAATTCAACGATCCAAAGAAATCGAGAAAAGGGGAGATGGAGATGAAGTAGGCTCAGTTTCAAATCCTGCTCTAGCTTATATTGCCTACGGAAATGACAAGGAGAAGTTGTTTTTTCGACATGTTCCTTTGTTTCCATTTCAGAATTTATACTCGGGACCGTGTCGTGGCCGCATTAGAAATCTCAACAAAGACGAAGTTGCACCTCGAGGGCTCTCCTTGTCTCCGCATCTGAGGTTTACGAGGGGTTTTGAAACCGTTTAAGAAAACTGACTGATCTCTTGACAATATTGATTGCAATTCTTTGTTCTTTGTTGCCTTCCAGAAGTAGTGCTGAGGTCCATGCGCTAAAATGATCTGGTTATCGTCTTTCAGGCTCCTTTTATAGAGGCTATTGCCGGAGACCGGATGCGGCATGAGACATGACAATGTTACATTCGTCCATTGCACACTTAACTTTTGGAGGACTGATGATTTCGAAAGTTGAATGTAGCTTGGGAGGGAAGCGCCATCAGCCGAAGGATGAAGATAGCGTCAATGAGGCCATTTGGCAGGGAGAGAGTTCCTCCTTTAGCTCCTGACCGATGAACACCACACGTTCCCAACGGTCTGCGGACAAGTATCCTCGGAGCCGATCTTGGTCAATCGAGATACGAGAATTGCCATTCAATAGCTCTTTCTGTAAGTTTTTCAATGTCTCACAAGCAATGAGACATTTACCTTCAATGAATGTTGCCTAGAAACTCGCATGAAAAGCTATAAAACAAATATCAATGAAGTCGAAATATCTCCAGTCCATCCTCTTTCGTAAGCTCCTCAAACCTCTTGTCTTTCCACGAACTCACATTGATATTTGTACCCTCCCAAGCTTCACCATCCATCAGGCCCCACACGAAACACTCTCCAACCAGCAAGTGATGGTCGCCTTCCTGCCTGATCAGTAAAGGAACGTTGCATCCTGCAATGACGCAGACCATGTCTCCCTCTTGCAGTGCCTTTGGGCCTACGCCCATGTAGCCTGATCTTGTGACGAAGAATTGCCGGCTCGTCACAGCCTGATCAAGTGACTTTTCGTATTCAAAAACATTTTCTTTCGTCGGAATACTTGCATTATTCTCTTCAACTTCTTTTCGGGGTAAAGAGGCAGACCTGTAGATGGAGAAGTATTCTTCTGACAAGCGAATACGCTCACCGTTCCGGTAGACGTAGTCTCCCGTGATGGTGCGGGTCCAAGAATCATAGGGGTCGCGCCCATCAGGGTAGTCGGTAAACTTTGAGCGCCAGTAATTGTATCCCTCTGCTTTCTTTGACCACCGCTGAGTTGCTTTGCCCCCTCTAGGCAAGGAGAACTCCATGCTACCAGATATGATGTCCACTTGGTGGCCAGCCACGTTTAAAATAGCGGACTCCATGTCCAGGTTAAAGATGGCCTTCCTGCATTTCGGTGAAGCCCGATATAATTCAACTCGAAGAGGGCGAGGATTGCCACTGACTTGAAGCTGGCTACTGGCTCTTAACCCCCAATTAAATACCCACGTTGGCCATGGATCTTCAGCGACGGCCTCACTGCTGATACCTGCCCTGTGGATTACTTCCAAAGACTGATCCTCGTCTATTATCGCCCAACACGTCTTAATAAAGAGGTCCCTAATAGACAAGTCGTAATTTGGGTTGATCCTCTCAACAGTTTCGCTCGAAATAAGGGCCAGGATTCCAAAAACACGATCTCTTGCATCCAAGCAGCTGAACTTGCGCGTGCTCAATAGCACTTCGGAGAGCGATATACCCTTGAGTTGTTTCAATCTCCGGCTGTAATATTTTCGAAATAATTGCATTTCCCAAGGCCTCTCCATAACCTTTTGCATTTGGGGGCCATAGCTCAATGCTCCCCCATTGTGTCGCAAGAAGTCCTTCAATGCAACAGGGTATTTGTTGGAATATCGCCGCATAACCTGGAAGGCGTCCAAAGTCCTTGAAAATGAAGTGGTGTGATATTGCAGGAGTATTCTAGAGCGCCGCGCAACTGCAACTTCTTGAAGTACCCATAAGCGCTTGAACCATCTGTGTTTCTGTAGCGAGTAAAAGGCTTCAAATTTCTTCCCTGCGTTATCTTCTCCTTCGGTTAGTGCCAAGTACTCGGCAAAGTTGGAGTCCTTTCCCAGCTCGCATAATTGGTCAATCAATTCAAGAGCAAGCGTTTCCGTCTCTTCGTCACCTGGTGTCCGTTCATCCTCTTTTCGACCTAGCCAAATGATTACCTCTGAGGCATCGTAGTACACATCAGCCATCATGCCAATCTGAACGGATTTCTCGTCGTTGTCAAGCTGGTTAATGCATATAGCATCAATCCACACCCAAAGCTCGCCGATTTCTCTCAGGCGTAAGAGTGCCGCATGGCAGTTTGCTGTGACCACGAAATGCTTCCCGCGAACAAGGATGGGTAGTGTGATGCTAGGATCGCCCCAAGCGTATGAAAGCGCCTTAAACTTATATCCGTGTAGAAGATTGACTTCCTCGAGTTTGCATCTTACAGGCGCATAATAATGCTCTGAGGGCTCGAGGTAGAGGAGTCGGATCGGATGGCATTCTGGCGTATTCGGTTGCAGAGAAATGTGCACGAATTCCTCGACTTCAGCATCAGTTTTCTGATTGATCCTCAAGCCTTGAATGGGAATATGGTGTTCCATGACGATGACAACATCACTTGGCGGGAGCTGAGTGGTAATGTTGAGGGGATGAAGTCGTGAGGCTGGAAGAGGGCTGAGGCGCTGGGGCTGAGTAAAAGTCACATGCATATGAAGCTGCAACACCCACGCCAATCACACGCAAAGCAGACTCGGCGGTCTTCATTTGATATATTCAAGTGAGTACCCCAGCGAAATATGGTAAAGACTGCAAATTCGGAGCCAGTTGCAACTTGCATGGGGACGGGCAATAATATAAGAGGGTATATTGTGCCGCCCTAGCTAAGAACAACCACAGGCACTTTAAAAATAGCAACGATAGAATTTTTATTCCAATCCAGTAGCAAAATCCTCCAAAAGCTGAGTAAATTTCTCAGGCAACTCTAGCGGAATCCAGTGGCCGCAGTTCAGTTCCACCACCTCCAGATCTTTGGCCCACTTTGAGGTGCCTACCTTCTGCATCTCTGCTCGTGTGACATAATCTCAGTCTGATACGACGAGAAGAGTAGGTAGTTGGACTTCCTTGCCTTCTTTTGAAATCGTAGCTTCTTTCGATGCATCGACGCCCCGCATTGAAGCTTCGTACCTACAGACTACACATGTTAGCAAGGGATTGATGTTCCATGTGTGAGTCAATTTTACCAGTTTAGTGGTCCAGTATACCCCTTTTTGGCCATGATCTCATCGTGAATGATGAGTTCCTCGGCGGTTAGCCAGGATGGCGGTGGAGTTGTTGTGCCCGCCGAAATCCAAGCTTCTGCTGCCCCAACAGGAGCAAAATTGACTCTCCACATCTCTGGATTATGTGGGAATAAAAGCGAAGTCATTGAATGTGGCTAAGAAGAAAAATGTTAGCCAGATAACTGAATTGTGGCGAGACGGCTTACATTACTATCCAAAATCTTTGCCGCACCCTCGGTATTGAAGAACTTCCAGTAGCCGTAGTTTGCATATCCAAACAACTTCTCTGTCAATGTGTTGATGGCATCTATGGTAGTCAGTTAGCGCATACTTACAATTAAGAAGATCATGGATTTACCAATATCTCTGGCTGTGCCGGAAGGCTCAATATAACCAACGGATGCGAAAATTAGGGATGACAGACATTCAGGGTGCCAAGTATAGAAATGAGACAGAAGTCCAGATCCCCTGTAATAAATAAGATTATTAGATGTCACTCGATGTGGCATGAAAGGGGAGAGCAGCAACTGACCAGTCATGTGAGACTCCAATAACCTTACCCAGCCCTTCACTTGCCAAAATACTCGCAATATGGTCGCTCATTGTCTTCAATGAGTATGCCTCAAAGCTGGCCGGACTATCCGTATCGCCATAGCCTAGCAAGTCCGGTGCTACGACGCCGTATCCTTTCAATTTCAAAGCGCTTATCTGATGGCGCCAATCGTAGCTGGAACTCGGGAAGCCATGAAGTAGCAAGAACGTTGGCTTCGATGCTGCAGCGGGGCTGAAGGCATAGGCATAACGGGTCCCGTCTTCTAATTTGATGAGTTTGCTGATGTCGGGGTAGCAAGATAATGCCATGGCGGAGATTGGTAAGATTCGCTGCCTCAGAATTAACGACAAAATCAATACTTGTTGGAGGATATACTTGCAAAATGCTCTGAAAAGAAAGCAGTCGGATCTTAAATGTGTTGGAAGGTTTTCCTTTCTCAGTAATGTTGGCTCTCGTCGTTGATACGTCCGTATTCATGCAGCATGTCGCGTAGCCAGGTTCGGAAGTTGGTTCGATTACTAAACCTCCCCCAAAATTCCCAGGACTCCAACTGTCTTTACGACCGTAACGTATGATGCCAACATCTTCATAGCAGCTTCATGCGTTTTCGCTGCATCAAAACCACCACCCATGCCAAAGCTCGCGGAAGCATCCTCAACTACTATCAAATCGTACCCCAAATCACTTCCATGCCTTGCCGTACTATTGATGCATTGAGAACCATCCATCCCAATCACCACAACCTTTCTTTTCTTTCCAAGTTTCTCTAATTCTACTCCTAGATCAGGAGCAACAAAAGCACTGCCCACAGTCTTTATGATAATAGGTTCGTCGCCTTGAGGTGCAGCACATGCGTGCGCTTTGAACGTCTCTGGATATTTCGAGCTAATGATGTTGGTTGGATCAGCGATATCGTCGTGTTGCACGTGTATTATTGGCCATTTCTTTTCTCGCCATGTCTTGAGGAGAGATTCCACGTTTGGGACGAGGGAAGGCGTGGAGCGTGGTCCCCATTCCTCGGGGCCCTCAACCATGCCTTGCTGGAGATCGACGGAAAGAAGGATGGGTGATGTATCTGTGGTAGCCATCTTAGTTGTTCTACGCAGAGATGAAATCGATATTACGGAGATTAGAAGCGGGAAACAGAAGTAGCATGTTGCGCGAAAGGTGCATATAAGAGACGAGTCACGTGATAATATAATGCGGGGTGAACTTACCCCGCTACGACGCTCGTATCCAAGGCTTCAAGTGAGCCAAGTGTAAGGCTGTTTCCAGCTCAGACTCGTCGGTGCTTTATTTCCACTCGGAGCTATCACTTGCGGCACGGTCATATATATCTCGAACAATATACGCCCACTGAAATGGAACTTCTGATTGGCGAGAACGTGCATCATGCATTGTTCCGGCACAATGCTGCGGGTCACTTTCCGGATTTAGATCCAACATTTTCATTCTAACCTCAAATTAAACTTACGAGTATCTCCATCGTCAGTGTTTCGTTCTTGGCATCGAAGGTTCATTCGCAGCTCTGCTACATTTTGAACATGGCATCACTACCTGCCCAAGCGTTTGGTGTTGACAACAGTTTAGCTGAATTTAAATCTGCGCCAGCATCGCCCGATGACCTTGCAATAGATAAGAGATATAAGCTTGCCGTCAGTGTATTCTTCTAGGAAGTATAAACTGAACGCTGACGGGACAAAGATTGATCCCGAGGAGGAGAACGCAGCAGGCGTTGACGTTCCACAGTCAGTGCCTCATGTATTTAGCCAAAAGTGCCGTTGACTGATGCATGATTACCAAGATCTGATACAGCTTCATTATCATCAAGTCTTTATGAACACGTCGAGGAGAATGGCAGGACTTATCATAAGTACAAGGAAGGAAGTGAGCTAGACTCTCTCGTGCTGTGAGCAACAAGAGCTGACACACAACGGAATATTATCTCCCGAACGATGAGGTGAAGTCCATTTCGTGTTATTTACAGAAATATTATTCTGACAACCTTCCCAATTCTCAGATAGAACAAAACAGACTTGGTAAGCGAGCCGCTTTTTCAAACTTCCCCGTTTAGTTTTTAACCTCGATGCCACTAGATCTCCAACACCACCTGTGCAAGATCGCACTCTACGATAGACTACATCTCGCGCCTCTCAAAGAAGCTGATGTAAAGCATGCACTTGACTTCGGAACTGGAACTGGAATATGGGCGATCGAGTTTGGTAGCATTTCACCTCCATCAGAAGACTTTTGCTAACGTGCTCCAGCGGAGCAATATCCCAAGACCCAAGTCATAGGTAGCGACTTGAGTCCCATCCAACCAGAATTGTACATTTTTCATCCATTGCAATATCCACCCGTATGCTGATAAATAAAAGTGTCCCAGGAAACCTTACCTTCGAGGTTGATGACATCGATGATGATTGGGTCTACCCGCACCCTTTCCACTACATACACGGCCGTCTCATGGTATTTGCTTTTACCGATCCCATTGCCATCTTTCGCAAAGCTTTTGCGGCACTCGCATCGGGAGGTTACTTCGAAATGCAAGACCTCTGCACACCCATTCGCGCCTTCGACGATTCCCTCAACGGCTCTGCCATGATCAACTGCTCAAACCTCATTGTCGATGCATGTAGCAAAAGGGGCATTGATCTGACTGCTCCGGGTAAGTACCAAGTAATGATGGAGAGTGTGGGGTTTGTCGATGTCAAAGAGGTTGTGGTGGAATGGCCGGTTGGGACCTGGGCGAAGAGCAAGTACCATAAGCGGATTGGAGCATGGTTCAAGAGAGATATGGAGGTTGGCGTTGAAGGTATTGTGATGGGACTTTTCACGAGAGTACTTGGGATGAGCAAGGAGGATGTGCAGGTGATTGTTGAAGATGTGAAGAGGGACATGAACGATAAGAGTATTCATGCTTACCAGCCGTTGTGAGTCCTTTCCTTGGGTTTGACGTGATGAATATCTGATGAGGTTAGTTACGTTGTTTATGGGAGGAAGCCTGAGTAAGTGCTGCACGCCTTAGAGGTGACGAATACGAGAAATGAATTGGATGAATTCGTGCTAGAAATGAATTAAAGTGAGAGCCAAGTATATACAAGAAGGTGCTGACAGCAAGCATTCGAGCTTGGAATCGATGACATATCACCAATCGACCTCAAACAGTATAAACACCCGAGGCGGATGCAGTGGGCGCCGCCGGCAAGATCTGCGTGATACTAACAGCACCAGTGTACAATGCAGGACCAGGAATGGTGTACGAGGTAAAAGACCCATACAAATCGAATAAGATACCAGGATCTGTGGGGGTATAAAACGTGGTTGCCAAAACACCAGCCGGCTTATCTGTTCCGGGGCTTGTGATTGCTAGGTTGACGCACTGTGGGTAGTCTTGAGCACCATTTGCAGACCCGGCGGAGTGCAAGGCAATAATCTCATGACGCAGAACATAGTTTCCAGGCGCAATAGTTGGAGGAATCGTCACGGTCCAGGTATTGTTGTTTGCGATGAGCTGGTCTGTAGCCCAGAGTCCGTCCGTGATGCTTTTATCAATGAGTCCGACCGCGTCGATCTTGAACCATTTCAGGGTGGTCTTGTCAACTGTCTCGCAGGGGCCGTTGCTATCCAGCCATTAGCTTCACGTTCAACTCGTAACAGCGAAAGTCTCGAAAAATTCTGCAAGAGCTTTTAAGAAGGGAAAGGCCACTATTTAACGTACCAATTCGCCAAGTAATCTATTATGGGACCTTTGTGGGAGGTAGGCCAAGGAGTCCACTCCAGCTCTACTTGCTGGCCAGCCTTGACTGGCGCTGCTATCATGGCATTCGTGGCGCTGAGATGGCAAATAACATCCGATGTTGCGAAACTGTCGGGAGCGATAAAGCCGTTAGCGAGATCCGAAGGAATTTTCCAGCCGACAGTCACAGGGGCAGGTGTGATGTATTGATAGGACGGGTTGTAGCCTTCGTAGCTGCAACTAATTTAGCATGAAGTGGACTCTATCCGGCTAGACTACTAACAAGATGCCATTAGCAACGATTGCTGAGACCGTTCCATGAGCCGCGACAGTGGAGATCAACCCCAGTAAAGCAACAGTAGACAACATAATGTAGTGAAGTGCAACGACGTCTGATTGTACCAGGATTTGAGCTGAAGCCTTTAGAAGCAATGTTTGATAGAATAAATTCAATGACCCAACAGAGAGGAAACACTTTATACTTATATTGCCAAGACTTCGGATGTCCTGCCGTCTTCTGGTTGACGGAACCTGGCGTAATGACCCCTCGCGAATCAGATATTTTTCCTGAACTCACGAACTGTGAGAGGTACGAAGCAAGGAACAAACCATCCTCGTCCAATTGCCTGGGCATAATGTCCATTGGACAAGTCTCCTGACCCTCTTTTTTCACCCAATACCCATTTGTTATTCATTTATTCGGCAGTCTAGGCTTTTTTGCTCCGCCTATAGCAAAGCGTTACGGCGTGTTTCCGTCCGAAGATAAGGGTTGAGTAATATAATCACCGGGAGAGGACAGTCACGGATGGCACAAAAGCATGGTTGCTGGGATCCCCAGCTTTGGGTTTCAATTTCCCGTCGAGCCGACGGTTTCTCCAGATCGATGGATTTAGCCGCAAGCAAATATTTCATGCAGAGACAGGGGTTAAATAGATAAGTTACGCACCTCACAGCTATCTTATATACCTCAGGACCCGTGACGAATCACTAGTCATCCCAAGTCGCCATTCCATGAGCCTGCCGGCCGTTCAAGTATCACGTGTGTTAATGTGAAATTTCGACTTGAGTCTCGCTGGAGTATACACACAAAATAGCTCTTCCAAAGATGCATGAAGCACGCTGATTTCAAAACAAGATTCGAGAATGACGATGATCAAGTACGTGTTGAAGAGGTACGCCAGGTGCACGTGTTTTCCACTTGGGAAGCTCCAAGTCTGTCGCCAGACCACCACGTAACGCGCGGTGGAGAAATATCATCCTTGCATACTAAGAAGTGTAGTATAAAGCATTGTTCACTCATTTGGCAATTCATTGTTCAAGAGCTGGGAAGGTGAGATGTTGAGCGCTGACGTTTGCTGCGGTGATGAGGCGCTTGGCCCCTTAGCTTCGTGCCAGATCGCCCGTCTTTTCTTTGGCTTTAGATACTTCACCCAACACCTCATCTACTTCGTCTCAGGCCAAACAAACAGTACAAGCAAGGGATAATGCTGGGGTTTAGCAAACGTGAGCGACCATACAAAACCCCCTGTTGATCAGGCCCCCTGTTGTGCTGTTTGTTTGGCCTGGGACGAAGTATATGCGCCGGTGCGCCAGAAACATGCCACTGTCTGGAAGATTGGTGCATTCTATGCTTACTTGTGTTCTCTTTGCTCGTCACAAGTTGCTTTCGACACATGAAATTATACACGCCAACACGGTAATTGTGGACCACTTGGCGCGTTTCGTCTCGACATATTCACGCATCTTCAATGTTGACATTCTGTGCTGACCATCATTCTACAATTACTTAGAGAGGAAAAGTATTGCATCATTCTTTTCACGAAACGAAAGAACTAATGGTGCCATTTCCAGATAATTAACACGTACAATACGCTCGAATATTTGCGCAAACCCGAATCTTCCGGCAGCTGGCAGTCAATTTTCGTGTCGAGGTCTCTAGCATTTCCACACAGTGGTTCCTTCTACCTTGTTGTGCAGCTCTACACAAATACCGCACAGCAATTCAAGGAGCCAGGACAATCCACGCCTTTTCCACGATCGAAACCCCCTCCGGTGCGTATCTCGTCAAAACCCCTGTCAATGCGAATGCAATTGGGGCCCCTCCGAAGCTTGTTGCAGCCTTGGATTTCTTTTGTGGTCCCTTGTCGGTGGCAAAAACCTCATGCTCCGCTTCTAACATGAGAGACCCTGGGGGTACTTTCACTATTTTTGTCTCCAGTGGAGAACGCCGCATCAGAAGTACCAAGTCCTGGGCAATCTGGCATAATTCAACCAGGTGTTCATGATATAGCTTACCATCAACACCGTTGACAGTTATTGGTGCCATAAAAAGCTCAATTAGCGATGCTACTTCCTCAGGCCTCCGAGTCTTAGACCACGGGTCTTGAGCCCACAGCCAACTGATACACATCAGAGTGTGGACTCTCCAGCTTCGCACATAGTCACGATGTTTTGCTGCGAGAATGTTTTATCAGCCATGTGTATCACAATTAGTGCCATGCCAAACTTACCATCAATAGTCAAAAAGGAAGTCTCCAATTGGTTTAATGCAAGCTCCACTGAGGAATATGGGCCCATGCCGAAACATTTGTCGTCAAAAAATTGTTGTTGAAGGAAGTCGAACAGTGTTGCATAAATGCGGTACTGCAATTGTCTCTCGCTGAGTCCTTTCTGCCACTCATTCAAAAACTCCAGCTGGCTGTCGATGTCGGGGTTTGAAGCTAGTGGCTTTGCTGCAGGGTCTGCGGAATAATATTTTTTCGTGATGGTCTGGATTTTTGGGAAAAGTTGTCCAAACTTCGCTGTCATTTCGGCATCCCTTCCTTCGTCAGCTTCGTCCCTGGTTTTACGCATCGCTGCTGCGGCTCTATTTTTGATATCTTGTTCAGAACTCCCGCTTCCTGGGCTTCTCATTTCTTCTTTCAGCCGAGCCACCTCCGCTTCCAAATTCTTCTTCTCTGCCTCTAATAGGGCAACGGTTGCGTTCGGAGCTTCCATCCCAATACCCCCTTTCCTCAGCCTTTCTTCCAAATCTTTGACCTGCTCTATCAAATTCTTAATTCGCCTTTCCGCAATTGGGTCACCTCCGAATCTCTTCTTCTTTTCCTCGCGCAGTCGTGTGAGCTCTTCCTGCAATTGCTGGTTTTCTTCTTCCAACCTAGCCTGGCCGCGGGCTGATCGCGCATCCTGTTTGATTTGGGTGTCGAGGTCAGACTTCAGGTTGCGGAATCCGGTGTCTATTCGGTCCTTCAGGCTGGCGATTCCATTGCGGACGATAGTTTTTACGCGGTCGTCGTTGGGTGGCTGTGCCATAATTACGTTCAATGACTGGAGCTTGTTTATTTTGAGAGTTATTGCAAAGCAAGTTTACGAAGACAGCGGAACATTCCACAGCCCATCGAGGAATTCGAAGTGCGCATTCCTGATAAACTTCATATTTGATAACGCAGTCACGTGAACTCTAATTATATTACAACTGCGAGCGCAAAGACTAGGAACGAGATAGGGAATGCACATTTGTGGAAATATCTGACATCGTCATAGCAGTTTCATTGATAGCAAATTCATTGTCTTGATAATAGTCAAATAGCCGCACCTTCTCAACACTGAACAAAGTAAACCTCGAGAATGCCGAATCACGCTGCCACCATCGAGCTCGCTGATCACTCATATTTTACATCCACTGTCCCCATCTCAACCCCCTTGATCTCAGACGAGAACTTCAGAACTGCCTTCTGAGCCGTAAGAACCAGATCATAAGATACTTCCATGTACATGCGTCCGTCGACTCCTCGCTTCTTTCAGAATTGATCTCGGTCAACAGTGCTCAAATCAGTGACCATCGAGTACTTGATATTGTCAGGAGCCGATGGGTACTTTGGTCGCAGCACGTCTGGGCTCTGAATGAGTACGCTGGTCAGAATCAGAGATCTATCGGAACAGCCCTCTTCCAAATGTCGATGAAAGGGGATTTTGATCGCATGGTCAGTCTTCAGGTCTTGACCACGGGAAATATACCAGCAGATCTAAAAGAACGCAATTAGTCTCTTACTCGGAGAGAATCTTTAGATCCGTAAATACTTACCGTGGGGGCCAGTTTCTCTCCACTGAAAGGGTCTATGTACGTGGTCTGGCCAAGATCCCGTATTGGGTTGAATAGCTGGCTACACTTGACGCCGTAGTGCCCTGTCGCTTGCCGGGAAACAATACTTGGCGTATGCTGAAGCTGGCTCATGACAGCACCTCTGGAGTTGATATCAATAACTTTCTTTTCTCCCAGGTGTGGTATCAAATCAAACTCACTTAACGATAGCCGTCCAAGCGTCCGGAGGCTTGATGATTGAAATTGTGGGATGAGCCAGTTCAAGCTGGTTCTTGAGATATCTGTTTGCCCCAAAACCACCAACTAGAAAGATTGCCTACTCTTCGATTAGCGGGTGGTACGACGCTATGTCGGACCAAATCTCATTTACCTTCACTTGAGTCCCTCTCTTCTCTTCCGCCAACCTCTTGAATCCCACCTCGTCAACTTGATTCTGTACCAATCCCAAAATGTCGTCGATCAACGGATTGAAAATAGATTTGATGTCGGAACTGTAATTGGCAATGTCAAATTGATGCAACAAGAATAGAGGAAGGAGAATGTACGCTTTCATCTGCCAAAAATCATCTTCGAGGTTTTTTGCCGAGTCATTGACCAATTTAGCATCCGGAAATTCCACATAGTAGTTCTCATTTGGATCCCCTTTGAAAACTCGTTTTATGCGTTGGTCAAATTCTTGCATTGCGCGCTCGAATGAGTATTCATTTCTGATACGAGAGTATTGTCGATCTCCAAGAACCTGCTTCACTGCCTCTTCGAAGCGCATATTCAGCCCTAGGGAGCCAGCCATTGAACCTAGCCTTGGTGAGCAAGAAGGAACTATGTGGATTTTTCCTGGATATCACCTTGTCCTGGAACCAGTTCCTTCATCTCGAGCTTTGGGTCAAATCGAATGACTTCGTACGAAATCAGGTCGACAGTACCTCCCCCCGCATCGCAAATGACAAACGCATCACCAACCTTTACAGTTTGCATATTTAGTAGCCAATTCCCATTTTATGCACCTAGAGAATCATTGGCTTACCTCCAGTTTGGAATCCTTCATGGTTTCGACAGTGTACAGAGCAGCTGCCTCTGGTTCCTTGATCAACGTCAGTGGGCCCAGCCCCGCCTTTGCAGCCGCCTGTAATTTAAAGGTCAGTGGCCACATACGCAATGTTAGCTAAGTCGCTCAATATACCTTCAAAGTTTGATTTTTAGCTTTGTCAGACCAAACAGCCGGGATGGTAAGGACAAACTCCTCGTCACAGACATCATAGTACTCTTGGACCTTCGACCTCATCTCCGACGCAGCATGCTTATAGAGAGCGCCGATGAAGTCCGCTGCAGCATCGACGGCAGGCTTTCCTAGCAGCTTAAGATCGGAATTGGCAGTAGATGGCGGAAGGTATTGAGGTCGTGGCTGGTCTGGGTCCAGCAACAACTTAACACCTTGAACTATATTATCGTGTTTCTGTGATCCCCATATAAAGTCTTCGGCGTTGTTTTTGTTGTAGCTGATCAATGTTGCGATCTTTGGGTCTCGAATACCACCTTTAAATCGCAAGTGCCCAAGTCAAAAGCTGGCCTCAAAGTAAAGCTCTAAGAGACATACCTGGCCATACTTGAATGGTATGAATTTTCGGAGATTTGTTGGGAAATGTAAAAGCAATACCACTGAATGTTGTTCCAAAGTCTATTGCCACAACCAGCCGATGTTTGGCCTTGGATATTGTACCCCCGAATACCGAATTTGGGGCGTCGTCTTCCGGCTCTGATTTTACCATGCTGTTCTTGGCGACGGTGTCGAGCTTCGTAGTCAATGAGCTAGGACAGCAACAAAAATAGATCAGAAGGCGGAACTCACGGTAGTAAAACCTTTTAGATATCGGCGGAAAGTGTGGGTACTGAGAGGGCTATTTTCATGGGTGGACCAAGGTCTGGCTTGGGCCATATATAAGGGACGCAGTCTACATTACGATCCACAGACTGAGGGATCAAACGCGATTATCTGAGAGCCGAAAAGGGCTTTCTAGAATTCAACAGCATTGGTTTCTTTGACTGGTGGCCTATATGCATAATCTGCGGCCCTTTGTGCTGCTAGTAGTTGGTTCTGGCACAAACTGGTACCATGTTTTCGCTTCCTGGAGTGCATCACTTGAATTTTAGTGAAACTAGGTCTTGGCGAGGTGGTGATCTCGAGAATACCCAAGTTGCCTCTTGAACCCTGTTTGGCGCTCGCACATATACTTGTCACTGAGGAGCACGAGCAGTGCTGCTGTGCCTATGTAGCTATTAATAACCAGCAATTGCTCAAATGTTCATCTGTGGTAAACGGGCTTCTACCAATGGGAAAAACTGGTGTGTTTTGGCAAGTGGCTGGATGTAGATTCAAAATCCAGCTAAAGTTAGAACTTGCTGGCAGATTTAAGAAGGTAACATGTAACCAAAACATGTTCAGAAGAAACTCCAGCTTTCCACAGCTGTCTCCCGGGGGGGCATATTTCATATTAAGCTGCGACTTTACCCCTTTGATGTGAACTCAAGTACAAGAAGATTCGCCGATCGGAAGAAACTTTAGAGAATCTACTCTCTAATGATAATTCACAACATCAGCTTTCGATTTCCAAGAAGGTGCATGATTCTTGGAGGAGTCATTTCAGGGATCATCGTTTGCACCTTGAACTACTATACTTCAGCACAGATTGACAGGGGAGGTGATATGACACGTAAAAGGGCAGCCGATGGGAAGTGGCATGGAGTGCTTTCCAAGGTAGCACCGAGTTTTCGTCATCTTGAACATATCTGACATGCGATAGTTGAGGAACAGGAACTGTTTCGGTTCTATCTTCTCCGGTACCAACACACCTGACCACAAACACGACAGAGGCGAATCAAGCCGCTTGGAAGCAATGTGGGAAGCGGAGAAAATGGCCAGGCATGCCACCAATAAAGAGAATCATAGGCTCCAGTTGAGAATCTCAAAACTCAACTTTGAGTTGGAACGGGCCCAACTTCGGGCAGGCACTTTGGAACAGAAGGACAAGAAACATTCCGAGGATCGCCAAGAAGTAGAGCAAAGGATTAGAGACATCCCCCAAAGGAACTGCGAGCTAGAATATCGTGGTCGACAGCTCAATGAAGACGTCAATCAGCCTGATCAGAAGATCCGAGGGGGCGAAGATATTGGGCAGGGGAAGGTTCGTCAACTCGAAGGAAACATCAAGACGCTACAGGAAGAGAACGAAATGCTGCAGTACTTCATCACAAACATCAGCAACGAGGAAGAGTCTTTCAATGATCCGTATATCGTGGGACTTTTCACCGGTATTAGAGCCCATGTCCAACAAATTGCTTTGGAAAATTATGAGACCGACGAAAGCTTCCGGCCTCAAAAATCAATGCAGCTATCCGACGGCCAGCAAAATTTCTTGAATTGTTGGAGGCCCGGTGTCCGTGGAGCGGTTCTCAAAAGCAGGGTCAAGGCCATGATATTCGAACTCCTTAATGGCTATGTCCTGGCCAAGCCGGTGTATGGTCTTGAAGGATTCGGCGCAGGATACTTGGAAGAGGAGTTGATCAAATTCGAAAAGGCACTGCAAGACCTTGGCAATCGTAAAGGTACTTTTCATGAGGAAACGCTTACCTGCTAACACAATCGCGACAGAATCTAATCTCACGGAGTGGAGAACGTCGACTATTCGGTGCTCCAATTTGCTCAATACCAAAAGATCGAGCCCGGAAGCAGCAGCCAAGCGTATCCAAGCATTCATGGCCCCAGTTGAAAAGAAATCGAGCGGTACCAAAGTACGTCACGAACTGACAACTCTGTGCAACGAAGCCTATGAATTAGCCCTGGTTTTGCGGGGGCGGAAAGACAAATACATCGTTAAGGTTCCGGCACCGAATAGTATTCCAATTGCTGAAGAGACAGCGTCTTGGCTCTCTGTGGCGAATACCAAGCGTACCGACTGCGAAGAGAGCGAACGCGTCGCATTTTCCATTTTCGGGGCATTGGTAAAATTTCCTGAGTGCAATCCCGAGAAAAGCTTGGTCCTAGAAAAGGCACAAGTAGCAGTGTGCTAATTTAGAGAGGAAAGTTGCCGAAACAAAAGGCCTCGGTAGTAGCTGACTGGCGGTATCAAATGGGCCATTTGGATGGATATTAGGTACTATTACCAACAAGCTTCAGCAGTACCAATTAAAATGCGTGTTTCTGGGTCATAATCCTTGCATTACCGTGAACTTCAGGTCCTTAAACTCCACCCCAACCTGTAAGCCTAAGTGTAAGGGTACAGTGGGGTAAGGGCTAAAATAAATCTCTCGGCTAAGAAATCTCAAATATGGCGCGGGCACAAAGAAAATAATCCCAAAATCATAACGCTCAAGTTAGTCCCCTCGAGTATCGCTGCCATTCTATCAAATGATCTTAGTGCTCTTGAATACGTTCCCCAGGGCCACTCAAGTTGAGCGTCGAAGAACAAAGATTCACCAAGGAAGTAGTAGCAACGCTGGAAAGACTTGTGTTTGAAAGAGCCAAAAATATCGGCCGGATCTAGCAGACTAAACAAAGACCCAATAGAACTGACTGTCTTTGAGTATAAGTACGTAACATTGCGATAGTTCTTAGATGAACTTACATGTAAAGCTATTAAAGCTAGAGTAGTACTGATACCAATGGCAAACACACCAACAGAAAAGACCGGGCTCGCCGACCCAGACCTCGAAGATTGTCCAGACAGTAGCTCGGGAACGTGCGGTTGTTGGGAGACGCTGGGCAAGGTAAGTCGCCGAGGAGAGATCGTATCTCGATATCGACTAACCCACGGGAGGTGTGGAACACCCTAGCAGGGAATAATTCAGAGCCTGATTACAAGACTGAAATAAAGCTTCAACGAAATGAAGCAAGTCGGTTGAAAGCAGAATTGAAAGTTGCGGAAGAAGAGAAAAAAAGTTTGAAAAAAGAGCTTTCTGATTCCAAAAGGTCATCACGACGAAAGGAACGGGAACTGAAAGAAGCGATTGCAAAGACGAATGCAGAGAGGGGAAAAAACGAGTCCCGGGCCTTCTCCGCACAACTGGCGTTGCAAAAGAATATCTCCGCCCTCAAAGATGAGAATCGAAAATTACAACTTCAAGTAGAGCGTGGTCTAAGTGCGCCCGGAGAGAAGCAAACGGCCGACAAACTGGAGGACAACACACACAGTGATTTGCAAAAGCTGAAAGCCGAGCTTCAAAGCGAGCGGGAGGAGAACGCCATGCTGCAGCAATTTATAACGAATTTTAGCAATGAAGAAGAAAAGTTTAATGATCCTTATATAAAAAGTCTCTTCATCGATATTCGAGCTCAGATCCAGCACCTGGCTTTATCATCATACGAGTGCGACGAGGGGTTTCTACCCGATACAAAACACATGGACAGTATGCAACAAGCCTTCTTTCAGCACTGGCCAAATGGGGCCAATGGAAAGGAGCTCAAAAGCCGGGTTAAAGCACTTCTCTTTTACCAACTCAATCGAAACTTCTTTTCCAAGAAAGTGTTTGGGGTTGAAGGGTTTGGCAGTGAAGGGCGGCTGGAGGAGGAGCTGATAAAATTTGAGCAGGCTCTGACAAATCTTCACAATGGTAAGAGTTTTGCAGACATAGAGAGTAATGTGCTAACCATAGAGTAAATAGGTCGAGAATCTGATATTACGAAATGGACAGCATGCACCATCAGGTGCGCAGAGTGGCTCAACTTGAAAAATTCTAGCACACAGAAGATCGCAACAGAAATTGGAGAGTTTCTGGCCCCAATATTGAAGGAGACCCATAGCGACGCAGCCCGTGCCGCACTTTCAAAACTCTGCTTGGATGCTTTCAAACTATATTTAGTTCTCCGAGGACGTGAAGATAGATACGAGATCCAGAGCCCTGAAGACAACACGGTTTTGGTTCCGGAAACATCGTCTTGCTTGATCAACTTAAAACGAGGAAAGCGTGCTCTGGGAGGCCCAGTGATTGCGTTTACGATCGCGGGCGCGCTTGTCAAGTACCCCGAATCTAATCCCGAAAAGCTGATAGTATTAGAAAAGGCTGAGGTCGCAGTATGGTAGTCGGGGGATTAAAAACATCCACCGATTAGCAAACATTAAATTCCTGTGTCAAACGATTGTGCTTTATTTCTAATGAAAAAGACGTGAAGGATGAACGGTGGCGTTTTTCACCGCAGCGACTGAATCTCCCTTCCCTTGCATAAAGCTTAATTTAAATGAGGTTGAGCTAATGGATGCTCATAGACCACGCGGATAAGAACATTCAACGGGTGCCATTTTTCGAGCCCTTTGGATCAATGAAATCTTGTCATCAGACGGGGAAACTTGACGAAAAAGTGCGGGAAATGCAATGGCACGAACGATAGCAATAGTTAGATAAGAGTATTGGAAAATCAACGGGGACTCATTAATCGTAGCGCAAGGAATTTAGAAACGGCCACGCCTTCAACTTGAAGAATATTATGAGGCATAGGAGAACCTTTCAAAGAGATGATCCGCGACGAAATAAAAGGGGCGATAGCGGGGTACTGTAGCACGTGACCGTACTCTGCGCGCTTTTTCGCGAAGCGGACGCGTCTCCCAGCAAGGTCCAGCCTCACTGATAACGACATCTACAGCTACAACACAAACCACAATAATTCCAAAATGTCCGACTACGAAGATGAAATGGATATCGATGCGCCGCCGGCGCCCGATGCAATGCTATTCAGCTCGGACAACACCAATGCAAAGGGCAAGAGAAGCGCTGCCAACCTACCAGTGGAAGCAGAGGATAGTCTGCCGTGGTAAGATTCCTGTCAGAGCTGGAGTTGAATCTTCTAAACTGTAAAAGGGTTGAAAAGTACCGTCCGGATAGCCTCGAAGATGTTTCTGGCCATCAAGATATCCTCGCTACAATCAACAAGTTTGTAGACACAAATGTATACATTTCCCAGCCTCTGCGAAATATCCTGACTGACACCATGGCAGAGACTCCCCCATCTTCTACTATACGGGCCTCCTGGAACCGGAAAGACCTCCACGATCCTTGCCCTCGCACGACGTATTTATGGAGCTAAGAATGTGCGGCAAATGGTCCTCGAACTCAACGCCTCGGACGACCGTGGTATCGATGTGGTCCGCGAACAGATCAAGACATTTGCCAGTACGAAGCAGATCTTCTCCATGAACCCAACTTCCTCCACCACAACCTCCATCGCGACCTACAAGCTCATTATATTGGACGAGGCAGATGCAATGACATCGACGGCACAGATGGCATTGAGACGGATCATGGAGAAATATACGGCGAATACTCGATTCTGCATCATTGCCAACTACACACACAAACTCAGCCCCGCGTTGCTGAGTAGATGTACGAGGTTCAGGTTCAGCCCGTTGAAGGAGAAGGATATTCGGGTGTTGGTGGACAAGGTGATTACGGAGGAGAATGTCAACATCGGTCCGGATGCTACCGATGCGCTGGTCAAACTGAGCAAGGGTGACATGAGAAGGGCGTTGAACGTCTTGCAAGCATGCCATGCCAGCAGTAGGTTTTCCTTGTCCCAAGCCACAGCGTGGAACTAAGTCCTTTTTCAGGTACGCCCCTCCACTTGAAAGGCACCCCCAAAACCGCCGAAAAGGATATCAAGCGAGACTTAATCACAGAAACAACGATCTACGAGTGTATCGCCTCTCCACACCCAGAAGATATCAGCACAATTCTCAATACCCTTCTCAAAACCAGCGATGTCACCTCCTGCCTCCAAATGATCAACTCTCTCAAGGCCTCACAAGGGTTGGCGTTAGCGGATATCATTACTGCCCTCAGTGAAGAACTCACGAAGTTAGATGTGCCGGCTCCAGTTATGATAACCTGGCTAGATGGCTTGGCAGAGGTAGAATACAGACTGAGTGGTGGAGGTGGAGAGGCCGTGCAGACTGGCGCTGTGGTTGGTGTTGTAAGGAATGGTGCAGAGCTTATCGAGGAGGTAAAATAATGAAATGTGGCCAACGAATGATGTTGCTTGATAGCTTTGGCGTTGAGGAGGCTGGTATGGAGATCTCACGGAATGGATTATGCTTGGGGCTCACAAGCTTGATGGTATGTAGCTATCGAAATACGAAACTCATTACTCTTAAGGCTTAGTTGCCGTGTGGTCTGAATAAGCAGTTGAGATGTTGATTTCATACCCAGTATCTGCTACTACTTTCCTATCGCTCCGCTTTCCTTAGTGGCCCGATCTGGCAGGCTTTCGCGAATCGTGCTTTTCAGGAGTTTCCTGTCGATAGCCTCCTGTCTCGCGGCAGATTTGAATGTGGCAAGCACGCCGCACATGGGCTCTACTTCTTCAGATCTTCTAGCATCGGGCTTCCACTCTGTGTGTTTATTCCGTAGGCGTTCTCACAGAAAAGTTTCCAAAATTGCGATCCAGAATGCTGAAATCGGCTTTTGCGGCTAGCAGGGTGCTCGGCTCGTGGTTAAGAGATTCCAATTCGAGATGGAGTTCTCGGGAGCCAAAAAAGCCGATCATGAACGTTCCCAGCCAAGCGCCTAAATGGAACGAAGCCCCATGGTCTTGCAAAGTATACGTGCTCCAAGGAAATACTTCATAGAATAGAAACTTCGCAGAGCTGGTCAACAAGAAACACGTTCTTCGCAGCCATGGCGGGTTTTCATGAGATTAAGACCTGCTATCTGCAAATTGGCATGTAGTGTAGCGGAGACAGTCTAGAGACAACAAGAGAGGACAGAGGAGTGGGGTACTCCTGTTGGAAATATGCGAAAGAGTCTGTGGTTTTGGGAATGTTCAAGCATCCAAATACCCTCAAAATATGCGAGGGACGCTGTAAAAAAACGACAATGAGATCCTGCATCTCATTACATGGAGCGACCGGGTATTATTTCCGTATTATATGGTCTAATAGCTAACAACTCATCATGCAAGCTACCTATATACAAATCTCCAAGCTCAGCCTTTGCTCGGAATTACATTACTCGTCATATCGGAGACGGGATTTTGAACCGACACCATGCTTATACACATTAGTTCGTAGAGAGACGCAAGCGTCAAAGGGTAGGCAAGAAACGGCGTCTAGAATGATCCGCTCATTATAGCCCCGAAAGCAAAAGCGACAAGTTTGCAAAGCACTCTCCTGCTCATTGTTGGCGGAGTGCCTGACTGGGTCACAACAGCTGGCAGCGAGCTAGTACTGCTGCTTCCACTTTCAACACTGCTAACTCCCTTCGAAGTAGAAGAAGAACCAATCCCAGTCGCAGTTCCTGATATGATCTTGCCAGTTATCGTAGTATCCGCCATCACTGGAAGGGACACCGACGAGGATGCACTTAACGCACGGCTCGTCACAGCTGAAGAGCTCGATCCAGGACTTGCAACCGAGCCCGAGCCTGTTTCAGTTGCAGTTGAAGGACCTTCGTTCATGATTGAAGCTATGATTGCTCCGATCCCAGTATTTTCTGCCCCTCCATTTCCACCAGCAACCACACTGGAAGCAGCATCGGGTGCGCCTGCACCACCGTCTACAGGCACAGAGAAAGCTGCTTCTCCCACAGCGACGGTGGAAATAGCTCCTCCTGCATATTGAACTACCACTCCCGAAGAGGCATAACTTATGACGGCGTTCGCGACTGTGGCAATTGGTCCACCTACAGCTAGGGGAACTGTCGAGGAACCACCTCCTGGTAATTGTACCACGACCGCGGAAGACCCAACGCTGACAACCGCATTGCTTGCCCCATTGCTGCCAACATTACTCCCCACAACTGTAAACGCAGGTACGCTAGCAGGAACGTTCTGACTTGCCTGCACCAAAGCGGCAATCGTACTAGCGGACTGCGCACCAGCGGTACTCACAATCAAATTCCCGCCCCCTCCAGCAGAAACCACAATCGAATTGGAACTTCCATCTTGCGCGGCAATAGTCGTCACACTACCAGAGGCCAGCGTCGAGCCGCCTGGGAAAATAAAGGCGGATGGCGTGAAGTCGGCGTTATTGTTGCTGGTCGGGAGAGCAGAGATCACTTGCGTACCGATCACTGCCACTGAAACTGCAGTCACAGGTTGAGGTTGCTGCGATATAACATCTACCGTGCCAATAACTTGGGTGGAGCCTGGTGCTGCACTGCTGGCTTGTTGGGGATCGCTTCCTTGTTGAAGACCACTTGATTGTTGCGAATCACTCACTACTTGAGCCGGGCTACTAGCCGGAGCAGGGTTACTAGCCGGAGCAGGGTTACTAGCCGGAGCAGGGTTGGTTGCTTGAACCGGATTGCTCGCTTGGACAACGTTGGTTGAAGTTTGAACTAGAGTCGAAGGATCTTTGCTGACCGAAGAAGAGGGAGCCGGCACTGAATTCGCGGTTGACACAGGAAGTGTGTCACTTTGCAATATGGATGTCGAGGGTGCCAAAATAGGACTTGGAGTACTCGCTGGGGCTGGAGCTGTCGTACTCATTGGCTGAACTGTGGCAATGGCGGCAGGACTTACGAAAGTCAGAAAGTATGGAGGATCGGGCATCCCCGTGAAGCCGTTTTGGATGGGGCAGTTCCTCCACCATGGATAGCCCATTTCCGTAACGATGAGAGGAATGGCCAGGTACGGATTGCAACGGTAGTCCTGGGGGACAGGAGGTCCAGGTGGAACCCAAGGCGAAGCAGTTGGCAGAGGTACCAACGAGATGGATTTACCCTGGTCGTCAAACAGGGCCCGTTGTGTTTGAGGACAGTCTTCATACAGGTCGGAGAGGTGTAATTGCTCCCAGATATAGACAGTTGTTACTTTTCCTCCAACAACCGCCGTTGTAGTGCCATAGTATAGAGAGCTGAGGATTTCGGTGAGGTCAAAGGGCTGTATCACACTTGTCAGGATTGGTCCCAATTGGCAAGAGCTAGTTCCGCTGCAGGAATTCCAGCCGTGTATTTTGGTCCAAACCCCGTATACGGAAGGGGACGTGCTGCAAAAGGTCAGACTCGTGCTACCTCGGTCATTGCGACAGAGCTTTATTAACTCACAAGGTGTAATCGAAGTTCGGATCATATATTGTTGTAGGATGAGAGAAGTTACTCGAGGCATTGGCGGAAGATGTTGGGAAGTATACAAGTTGAACCCCGCCGACATCGCTTGGCATAATATCAGTACGAGCAACTCCAACAGCCGAACTATAACTCACACAGTGCAATCCTGCCATACAGGACACTCTAGACCCGGCAAGCCACTTACTGTCGTGGTCTGCGAACATGTATTGTTGGGCACGGTTTGATTCCCCACCCATTCCGGATGCTCCAGCCAGAGAGCATTATCAAAACACTGTTGTGGAACGACGGCCGAAGAATTGAACGATAGTGCCAGTGGAAGGGTTGCTGCACTTGTGATAGCGTGGGATAACGTCGAGGAAGTCGAAGTAGTGGCATCGTTTGAACTTGATTTCGTTGTGGTAATCGCGGAAGATGAAGAGTTTCGGAACGCTACACTCCTGGCGAAGGGCGCGTTTCTTGCATCTGCCTATCATTAGGACAAAGACGCCAGATGGGCGTCGGCGCCGTCGGGGTACTGACCACAGAACGAACTGGATGAATATACAATAGCCAAAGCCCAAAGGCCCAGATCCATTCGGTAGAACCCCACCATCGCGTCTTGGTATCAATGTCTCGGAGATGTCAAAGCCAATGGCTGTCAACAAAGACGGAAACTCTTGAAGATATATCCAAGCATGTTCCTTGAAGAGAGGTTTGATGCTGGCAAAAGGAAGTTCACTTCCTTGCTTAAGATGACAGGAAAGCCAGATGGGTATATACGAAGTACCGGCGCGCCAAACTGAAGGCAGGCGAATCAGACTCCGGACAAGTCGCAAAGCGCCGCCACTTTCATCTCCTTCCATGATCTGCTACAGGGAATTGTCTAAGATGATCTAACTTCAATATGGCCATGTGTTGCCCAGGTAGGCAAGGTGGTATTGGCATGCCGCGGATGCAGGAACACAGTTGGTAGGAGATTGGACGAACCATACGGACGGTACGGCGCAGCTCGTAGGAGGAAATAAATCTCACCATAGCGGGGCCATATGAATCAGCGTTGCACTGGAAATTCTCAAAACAGCACACGCATAGCGGCGCGTGGTCTAAAATTAACGTTCAACATCGCCGGTGAGAGTCTTCCGAACGTGGGGTCCATGACCTTTGTGGGCAAGCTTTACGCACGCCCTGTACATGGTACCTGGGCGCTGCTGCCAAGGTCTTAGCAGCCTATCAAATGATATCCGTCGTACAGAAAGTGGTCGAACCAAGAGTCTAGGCCCGTGGCCAGGTCGGTGCAGTCTTGGGAGTTCGTCCGCACCTGACAGCGGGACGGTAGGAAACCCTATTTCAGCCCTCTCAAGCGTCGTTTAAGCGCTTCTAGGGAAATGATGGCTCAACTATAGCGTTCACCCCCGAATCCAGATTATTCAAGGCGCTGATGCTCACTTGCAAAGCCCGGGGCCAAGTCGCCGACTTGGCTGAAGACCGTTCCGTTGCAACGAAGCTCTCCCTGAGCATTAATCAATACAGTACCTTAAAAGTACTGAATTTCAACTCATTTTGACATTTTAGGTCTGTTTTCATATTGTGGATCTCAACGGTGCGGCGAGCTGAATGGGAATTTTTCGCGACAAATATCAAGGGGTTAGGGACGGGCAATGTGTAAGTTAAGCGGGGAAGCCGAGGCAAGGCGACAAAATGCTTGGATTTGCTGTATGAGATTCGCTAAACTAGCGCCGAGTTTGGTACAAAGTTACAAGAAACAATAGGAAGCGTATCACAACACAAACTTATACCTCTCAAATATACTCGAGTACCCCCTCTCACGCTATCTCCACGGGCCTTTGCAAACCTCCCGTTGTGTCTAATTCTCTCCGGGTCGGCTCACTTCCTATTTCCATCACTTCGTGCCCCCCGAGTTCCGGGCCCCTCTGCATCAACCCAGTCCGTTGAATCTCCACCGGGTCCCCATAATTTGCACCCGCATAGGGCGCGGGGGTCCGGCTTGTACCAGACTCCGGATTTGGGATGGGTTGATACATTTGACCGATTGCCTTGTTCTCCTCCATCTGCATCTTCCTTCTTCTCCTTCGTCGCACGATCACTACGACGAAGGTAACGATTGTTGCAAGGACAACGACAGCAAGTGCGACTCCGATCCCAATGCCAATCTTTTGAATTGTTGAAATCCCATTATTCACTGTCTTCTGGGCGTTTTCGTAGCCTGAGTTGTCTGGAAAGTTGCTGATCCCGGCATTACTCTGGACATGGTCAGCAACTTTATCCCTCCAGGATGGATAGATCTTATATTTACGGTCTCGGTGGCTGTGAATGTTGGGGTAGCGAGGGTGGGGAAAGACATGGTGGATAGTTCCACGGCTTTTCCAAATGGTATTGTCTCAGCTCAGAGGCACTGCGATCTGTGAAATACTTATACTTTCTGATGACAGATATCGGTGTTGGTTCTACTTCACGTAAATCAACAAAGTTGGGGGCACAGTTGTCAGCGGCTGTGTGCCAGTGAGGCTTCGCTGCCTAACAAAGTTCCAGGATCAGCATACTAAGTAGGCCAGACTGGGTGTAACCGGTTGAGCAATGACGATGAATATAGGGTGCAAGTGCAATTGCCAAGGGTCAAGAAAGAAGAAATTTGACGACCCCTTTCCCTTCTTTGGCATTTATATGCGCTCAATAACGTCAATGCTTTCTTGCTCCATGGAGAATAAGCAGCAGGTGGAGCGCGGAAAGCAGATTGTGGAAATAAAGTCATGTCATTTCAAATGTTTCATTTTCCGCATCTTCGTCTGGGACTAGACGGCGCGAAATAATATCTCGTAGATATTGTGGCTGCGACTCACAGAGGAATTGGGGCGGTGCAGGCCCTTCGGAGCCCTGTGAAGATGAGCGTATCGCTAAAAGGCCCTGTATTTATAGGGCTGCCGCGCCATCTGTAGTGCTAAGCGCCTGAGTTTGAGATCGCTAAAGGCCCTGTAGCATAGCCCTGTAGCCTCAGTATGCTCTAGAGATCTCGTGCCTGAATACACCAGGCGCTTTGCCCTGAGCCACGTGCGTTTCAGCGAACCCTGCAATTTGAACTTACACCCAGGTCCAGTGATCTCATTCTCAGAAGACAGATCATCAGTTTCGTAAGTTTTTCACAATGTTGTCTTCGTAATTTGTCTTGCTATCCCTTTGGCTTCAAATCTTGGAAATTGAAAGTTGGCTATATGCACCGCTTCGATTATTCGGATGCACTGTTCCAACAACATACCTAAATAGCCCCATTCCAACTACCACTGATCAGGATCAGCGTCTGCAAAAGTCGTCCCAAGACCAATCTCATCAAACCAAACTTGTCGCGTTCCTTGCGTGCCTTTCAACTGACCATCATCATGCCAGCCGTTTGCATAGAGGCCAACCCTGAACTCAAACTCCCTCCCATCCGTCACAGAAGTCGCAACATTGTACTTCTCAAGAACTTTGTTCCCATCATACCAGAGCTTCAGATATCCGGTGCCGTCACTTTGCCAGTTGGCTTGAATTTCGATCTTGTGCCAGACTCCTGGTGTCACTGTTGCCAGGTTGTTGTAATACTCCGTCTGCTGCGATGAGGTTGGGCATACACTGCCGTATTTTCTGCGCGTTACGAGTCTAGGTATTAAGTCAGTGTTGTTTCCTCAAGGGACGCTCCGCAATGATTGCCGTTCAGGTAAGCACAATCCGTGCTCGAACTTCGCTATGAACCTTCAACGTGAGAAACTGGGCACTTACTGATCACCCAGAATCTCCACCATGGTACCAGGCATATAATCCTCGCCACAACCCAGGTTCGAGAAATCAGCAATGAACTGCGCGATATTGTACGACTGAGCCGGCGTCGCCTGCCAGTCCTCCTGAAGGCGGAACGCGAAGCCGTAGAAGCCCGTATCCCCCTTCTTCATCGCATTGTAGTGGTGAACCTCCGAGTGATAACGTCCAGTAAATCCAGACTGGTAGACTTGAGTCATTTTGAGGGCGGTCGTTCCCTGGTAAACGACGTTGGTCACTTGTTGGACCGTACCCTGGGTGCCCGAATCAATGAAAATTGCATCCCAGCCAGAGGTAGTTCCTGTATTGCTGAACGATTGGGTAGCTTGGGCTGCAAGTGCCGAAGCAATCATGATCGCGAGACTTTTGATAGACATTTTCGGGGAAACTTTCTAGTGGACTCTCAGATGAGTGTATGCTTTCACTTTGATGTTTTCCATTTTTCTAGCAGAACTATCCTTCTTATAGATAATTCTGCAGCCGGCTCAAGGAGCTTATACCGAAGCTGATTTGTAATGTCTCCCGAGTTCTTGTCCTGTTCAATATGCATGTCATGCATCGTGTTACCCACATCAACACAAGATTGGATCGTTTCCCCATACACTTGTATCAGTATAGAAAACCCGGCTTGGTAGTACGAGTCTAAAGCTGAAAGACGGCTTGTGCTTGGCCTCAACGGGCAAGACCCGACGGCTTGAGTTGCCGTCCCGAGTGCCAAGCCTCCTACAGAATGCCTTAAACCAACTTGGTGCTTACACTTGGGAAATACGAGACGTGCAAAAGGAAGGTGTAGGTTATGAAAAGCGCCGGAATGTTAAGTCATCTTGAGCTAAAGTGAGACACGGCTGGGTTTGTGTCGCCGAGTAATCATGAACGAGCTGAATAATCTGCTCTGACGGTAAGCCAGCTGCATCACGAGACCTCAAGCCAGAGAGCTTATTGAATTTTGCTTGCCGTTTCTTCGTTCGTACTGGAAACTATCTTGTGTGGCTTGGTTCAACCTTCAAGTGTCATGTGTCATTTCTACCCTTTTTGGGTTTTTGCTTCAGGCCGTCCCGACTCTGGTCACGCTCTCACTTTTCACACATTGCATGTTTGCCTCATCTATACTGTCGCCCACGTAGAACCGCCAACCAGTTGAGACAAGCGAGTGCCTTGAAGCAAGAGCAGTCAGCGTTGGCCGGCGTTAAGTCAATCGTGGAAAGGAAGTTCCCACATCTCACAGTCCCAGCCTTGGCGTCTGACGAGCGGGCAGGTGATTCCGTGTTCGTTGAGCAATGAGCTTATAGATCATAGTCTATCAATTCCGGAACGGAAGCTTGGCGTCATACGTTTAAAATGGCATAGATCTCCGAAAGAAATCCAGATGCACGTTCTTTTTTTCTACCTTGCTTTATTGCATTCAGTAACATACCCTGCCGTTTCATTGCCCGGGAAAGCATTTTCAAGTCCGTATGCTTTCAAGATAGTGCCTAAAATCGTAGTCAGCGTCGGGTATTGATCAGAATGCATCGAACTCATAACAAAGCTTTGCCACCTCTAGCCGCGTTGCAACCGCTGAGTTGTTGGAAAATGCAGTAAAAAGAAGTTAACAGGGAACTTCCCATTCAATGCAGGCTATTATCCTAATAGTGCGATATGGAACAAACTTTTCCCCTATCACTCAAGACCACAAACTCCACAATTCTCTTGCGGTAGCAAAGAGTATATAATTTCAGCAACCATCTATAGGCTCATCTATTTTGACCTATACCTACAGTTTCGAATCCAAATTCAACGCCATCTATATACCCTACATCCTATCGTTATATAACCAATACCCATCAGCGCCTAATGTACAGAAACGCCCCGCGCATTCGCATTCCCATTAACAGGACTCACTTCCCTCGGCCTCCACGTCTCCTCTTGACGCGTCCCAGGCGGAAGCCAGGCAGCATTACTGCTCCCTCTCGCTCTCCCTTCATGCTTCTTGTCCTGTTCCGCTCCATTCCCACTGCCGTTCCCGGGATTCAGCGCATAGCCATTACTAAACGCCCTCTCTACCCTAGGCTGCACGGCATTTGCCAACGGCAGCAAACTCTCCGGCTTAACATCCAGCGCCGCCGCCCTCCGATCCGCCTTGCTACTCTCACTCGTCCGATCATACAAATACAAGCCGAAAAACGTGAGCGCTATGCCCAAGCCTTGGATCTTCGTAGTCGGGTTCTGGAACCAGATGATGGCGATGACGACAACGAAAACGCGCTTGATGAGGGATGCGACGGAGTATGTGACGGGGGACACCATGGAGAGCAGGATGAAGGCGATAATGTTTTGCGCGAAATGGAAGGTGCCATTGAAGAGGAACTCGAGGGCGAGGCGGCCGTGGTCGAATGCTTCGGGGTGGACTTCGAGGTCTAGGGAACCATCATGATAAAAGTCCCGCAACAGCGTGATGCCTTCGGACCAGAACCATATAGGCGCTGTAAGCAAGAAAGCTAGGCCGGAGCTATAACAGAGCAGGTTCAACTTGTCGAGTTTGTGTGATTTTGGGGAGCCAGCGCCCGCGGCGGCTGCTTCGTTGAAGAGACGCTTCGAGAAGATGTTTTGGGTGACGAAGATTATGGCGGCGAGGAAGGCGTACAAGATGCCGAAGATGTTACCGCGGAATTCGGCGGAGCAGGCGAGCATCACGCCGAGGGTGAGAGGGATCAGGGAGAGATAGGTGGCGATGGGGTAGCGGATGTCGAAGATCAGGCGATAGGCGACGACGGTGAAAAGGGGGAGAGCCCTTTGATGGTGTGGACGAGGGAGACGGGGATTTTGGCTGTGGCGGTT